>VZRS01014182.1:336382-444117 GCA_013398055.1 Ifrita kowaldi
TGTGTTTTTGAGAAATGAGTTTAAACAAAATGGGGTTTTTTTTTGGGTGTGTTTTTTTTTTTTTTTTTAATAAAAGTATGGTTTAGATTGTCTGCTTTGAGTAATGTTTCTTTGAATTGGACACAGAAGCTTAGATGCCCAGTATAGTTCTTCGGGAGTATTGTTTGGGGAGATGGCGACTTTTGCTGGTGTGCTGACTAATGCTTGTCTGTGTGGTTTTCTTGTTTTGTTTTTAGTTTTTTTTTTTCCTTTTTGGAGACACTGCTGGGTTTTGCTACACTCTGGTAGCTTTTTGGCTACTGAAGCAGAAATTTCTTCCAGAAAACTTGAATTGCTCCACAGATGTGGATATAGATCTTTCTAGAGATCCTGGTCCATGTTTAGAGCTCTTAGGTGTTACAGTAATATGGGGTCTTATGTGGTAACTGCTGTATTCAATGGCTTTTCTCTCATGATGTACCTGACATACAGACACAGCAGAAATCCCTGATGAAACAGTGGCTTCACTTGTGCTAGGCTTTGTCCAGACCTCTGGAGACATCGTTCCTGCTCTGCAGTGCATCATAGTGGAAGATGTGTATGAAGTTTGGGGAGGAAGAATGCAATCACATGCATGAAATATGCTTGCTTGCATGTTAATGTTTGATTCTTTTTGAAGAAAAATTATTTTTTTACTTATTGATACCATTTTGTCAAACATAGACTGTACTTCATTTGTATCTGTAACTGGTGAATTGGGGGGCACTATAGTAGTACTGGGAGGGGGAATTGTCCATGGTTCCTGGGCTGTTTGGTGTTTGCTTTGTGGTGTTTTGTTTGTTTTTTAACTTACCTGATTAATTTGAATAGTTGGGTAGGCATAATTATTCAGAACTTTTTTATGGTAACTTTACTCCAACTTGTAAACATTTTGGCATTTTTTTGGAAACAGGAATGCTGTCATGTGAAATTATCTGATCCTGCAAAATAAATTTTTTCTTTTGTAATACTGTCTTCACACATTTAATGTAATAGCTATTAAAGAAAGGAAAAGCAATCTTGCTGTTCAAAGACTTTATTTCTAATGTGACAGAAAGGATCTTTCAACAGTCTCTAATTTTATTAAGTTCTTGTTTATATAAAGCCAAAATCTTAATGAAATAAATTAAAACTACACAGTTGATTAATTACCTTCTTGCATATGAGATGGTATAAGTTAAGATCCTTGGTGGTAAAAAGATCTAAAAGTTGGGTCTCTAAAATCCATCCAAGTGGTGATAGAACTGTTGCTATGTGTTACTTGCGGGCAAAAAAGGAATGGGTTAAATTTTGTATATTGGTATTAAAGTATTCTAAAGAATTTCTTTTTTAAAGTAGATGGGCTGTAACTCTTGCTTCAAGCTCATTTAAATTGTTAATTTCAGGAAAAATTATCTTGCTTTAGCTGTAGTTCTGTAGTTGTGATGTTCTGAACATGCTTAGACTTAAAGCATCCAATAAAAACAAAGTAGCTTGCAGTACTGGAAAAAATGACTCAGTACGAGTTGAGAACAGAAATTAGCTAAAAGGCGAACAGTAATTCTTAAAACAGAAGCTAAGTTTAAGTACTTCATAAATGAGGTTGAAGATCATTCTGTTCTTCTGGTTTGCCAGTTACATGAGTGCTTCAGTTGCAGTGTTCATTTGTCATTTTTACTAAAATTTCCCAGTTTTACCAAATAGAGTTCATATTTTGGTATGCTAGGATTGGTCTACTACTACCTTAGTTCCAGAACCATACAACAACACAGTACAGTCATCTGAGATTAAGGTACATTTAACTGAGGAAACTCATACTGCACGATTATAAATGACACCTGAAGAATAAGGGTGGTGCCAGTTTGCTTGTCTTCTGCCAGTAGCTGTGTACTTCTTGGAGTAATGAGGAGGTTGCTGGTGATACAAGGGCCATCACCTGTTCAGCTTCTTTGGTACTAGTCTCCATGCCAGAGTTCTGAGATGTAGATCAATTCTCAGATGAAAGAAATAAGCCATTTCCTTATGAGCAAGACAAATAATATATTGCAGTTCCACATTTAACCTTCATTTATACCTCATATCTTGAGTTCAAGACCTTAAGTACAGGGTAATTTTGAATATTAAGCATTAATAGGGAAGATTGCTGTAATTAGGGAGTCATTACTTCATAGTTGTTAGTGAGTCTAGCTCATAGATGTCTCATACAAAGAATGATATTAATCAAATCAACGATAAGGTGCTTCTTTCCTTGGATCCTTGTTTAATTCAAACTTTTCTAACTATACCTTTGCTCCAGTTAAAACAAATAAATAGAATGTTCTACTTAAACTACACAGTCATATTCTGCAGTGTTATATTTTTGCTGGAGCTGTAGTTAGACATGTAGCAGGTACCTACCAAAATAATACCTGGAACTTGTGTTGTAATGCACACTGCAATTGGGTAGACATTTATTTTATAGATACTTCTTTTGTTACCTCAGTACTCCCTAAATATGCTTATAAATAACATGGCAGGAGCTAACTCCTGATTTTATGATATCCAAATGAGCTCCAAATTACAGAAAACTGGCTTTGTCAGCAGGCTTCTCAAAGAGGAAGTGAAAATTAAACACAGAATCGTTTTTTTTCAAGGTGATGATTCTCAGTTTTACACTTCTTTTACCTTCCCACATCCGATCTTTGATGTTGGCTCCTGCATGAATGCTGTCTCCATTATGCAGACGGCTTAAGGCACAAGCATGTATAAACTTCTTCCCGAGATAGCATTAGCTTCCCGAGTAAGAATGGGGAAGTGCTGGAGCAAGGGCTTTGGTGTACCTTTATAGGCATTGGCCACGTTTGAGTCCATCAAGAGTTTTCTAATCTCACTGTTTGAGTCCACAGACACCTGAACACAGCAATTTAAAACATGGGGAAAATGAACACATTGCGCCCATTTTTTTGCTGTCCTGTTTGCGATAATATCAATTCAAGTTCCACTTTAACTTCTTCACCAGCTATTGTTAATTGCTTTTAAGAACATTATTAATCAATGCCTGACATCTTCACCTGAAAACCTCAATTTTCAATGCTTGTGTAAGAAACAGTGATTAATTTATTTACAAGCCTTTGTAGGGCTCTACTGTAGACAGTAGTGAGCAACAGACTGAAGAACTGGAGCTTGCTTCTACTCCTGGAAACACTTAAACTCCTGTAAATACCACAACTTCTCCAGAATTGTCCGTAAGCCTTGCAGATTTGCGGCTAAACTCTACAGCCCTTGGTATACTTGGAGCATCCTTTTTCAGTGCTCAAGTTTAAAATTATATCTTCTAGATTCTCCAGAGCTCTAGCTATAACTTGAACATGTTTCTAGGTTTTCCCTATCTCTATAACAATAAACAACTCATACCCAAGCACAGAGTTTGCATCTGTTTTAGCTAAATGAGTTGCTTAGCAAAAGGAACTATCTATGGTAATACCTAAACCTGTTTTACAGCAGTACTTTTCTGGTCTGTTAGATAATTATATACTCCGCTTTTGGAATAATGTGGTTAAATGCAAACCCTAAGAGCAGCAAGATGGTGTATTTTGTGTCACCATTGTTTTTGCTTGCCATGTTCATGTGGGACAACTTTGGGTTTGACACAGCTCGGTTTTATTCAGCTTGGTTAGTGACCTTATCCATTCATAAATGTGTGGGTGTCCTGTTGCTTTTCATTAAGCCTGTGGGAATTGATTCTCATAAACATCTTAAACTTTTTTCTTCTGAAACTCAACATGTACATTGATTTTAGTGCAAATACATATTTTATTGATGAGTATATCAATAAAATGGTGTTGTATGAAGATACAAAGAACAGCTGCAAAGTTACTGGAGGTTTCTTGACCAGAAAGTGACTTGATTTGGGTTCAACTAGTCTGGATCTGAACTTTGCCCTCTTCACTTTGAGCTCAGAAAGTGAGTGTTGCATCCTGCTACCTATCTTCTTTCACAACTGTCCTCTGCAGTTGAGATGCAATTTTGTGATTAAAATGAGGATGAGCACTTTCCCAACATGTGTTCAAGGTCAGCTGTTTGTAGGTTTTTGAAGAATGCTTGTTTACCTTTGTGATCTTACTAGGCTTAAAACTTTAAAATTGTCATATATTAAAACTTTTAATTTTCCCTGACTTGAATTTCCATTCTTTTCCTAAGTGATTATTAAAGACTGGTGGGCTGAATTTTGTTCATAATCTATTACCATCTCTTCTCACTATTCCTGGGCAGCAGGAGTGGAATGAGGAAAGGGGAAGATAAGAACTGATGCTAAAATTTTTAGCTAGCGACTGGATAAGAAGGCCCAGAGTGACTGTGCAGCATCAACTCCTGTTTGTGTAGGGCCCCGTGTCTTACGCACTGCGGCTTAAGATGCTTAATTGCAAAGTATGTGACTGTTTTAGCAACCTGCTCTGTCTCAGACATTAGTGATTTCTATGGGAAGAAAGTAAACTATAGGCCAGACTAACTTGGAAAGGCAAAAACTCACCATCTCATTTCCTTCTCCTTCTTGCTCACTAGCATGTTACAGAGGAATGCTTGTGATGTCCATGTCTGCAGCATGCCACAGTTGTGTCACATCTTTTGCCTAACCTAATTTAGTCTAATGAGTAAGTCCTCAGCAGAGCAGTAGTAGGTATTTTCTGTGCCATTCCTAAAGCCAGGAGTGTTAATGCTATGTTGCTTCAGTTTTACTCCGTGCTTTATATTTAGTGCAGGACTGATACTGAGTGACTTTGATTCTAGAAGTGTATCAATATAGTCCTTTCAAACAAAAGCTCAGCATTCCAGCTGAGGCATCCCACTGAGGCAATCTCTGCCCTTAAAGATTTCTTCTAAGGAAAGCCCATATATGTGGCTTTTTGAATCTAAGACCACATAAAATGTGCTTTTAGCAAGTTGATACCCTGCAGAGCAAAAATATAGTTGTAGCTACTCTAAAGTTATCTGAAGTAGCTTGTTATAAATATACACTTTTCTGAACTAAGAATGCGTTTACTTTAGATGAGGTATAGATACTGTGAACTATGATACTGTTGTTACTATAGACTAAATGCGTACTTAAGCACAAGTAAGCAGCTCCTGTACATTCCCATGCCCATTCACTCTTGTGTAGGGAAGTTTAATTTGTTCACTTGGCAAGTCACGTGGTAGATGAGCTTGCAGTGGGAGTGCAGTAACTTCTAAAATACTGGTATGAGAACTAATTGAACAGTCCTTTAAATTGCTACTTAGGTCAACCCAGTGACACGATCTTGGGAACTAGTCTTAGCTCGCCTCTGTGGATAAAATTACATAAATTTACGGCTTCTTAAGGAATCTTTGTAATTTGGGGGAATGTTAGCCAAATGAATTCCGAACTTGAGTGGAGATGGCTCTTGATTCATAGTCTGGAATATAGGTTTCAAATGTGTTTAGCCTTGGGGTCAAATTTAAGATCAGACTAAAGTTTCATCTTTTACACAAATATAGTTGTAATTTTTTTGTATTTTTACCATGGTCACATATGTACTCAGTTTCTATAATAAAACTGGTTCTGGGTCCTATTTGGCTACACACTGCTTAGTTTTTCATAGTTTTACTTTGGTTTTTTGTTAGTGTCTTTGTTAGATGGAGTATATTCGCTGAAGTGCAAAAAAGCAGCTAGGTCTGGCAGCAGCTGACATTTACTGGAAGAAATAGTTCTGTTCAGACTGTGTTAATCTGTAAACAAATTTTTTGTCCTTAGGAGCCAATAGACTACGTGTTGGTTGAAGAATTATATTCTAGTCCTAGCTAAAGCAGGTGCAAAATGTCCTAGTTAATTCAACAGATCTGGTAGTCTAGTATACAGAATACTGTGAGGTTTGGATATCTGTTTGAAGAGGAAACCCAGTATTGACTAAACTATGCATAGTATTGGCAAAATTGACCTATCATAAAGCATTGATCTGTGTTGTGAAATTCTTATCTAGAAAGATTAATGCAAATATTAAGTGGAGGTAGTATATAAAATGTACAGCAGAGCTCTCTAGAAATTTTGATACTGTTTTAGAAGTGTTGCTTCCCAATGTTTAAGTGCTTGATTCTTACGAAAATAAACCCTAGAGCTAAGAAGATACTGTTATCATGCTGGCACATACCTCTGACTGCAGCTTTTTGTATTTCTGTATTTATCTGTCTAATCCTGAAGTTCATACCTATTTCTTTCTTGCCCCTTCTTCTAGGCTGTTTCCTTCCATTGTCCTGAAAGCTCCCTTGCCCTTCTCAAGTGGAAGCCCTGCAGTCCCCTCTATTATACACCCCCATCTGTTCAAGAATGTTGCTTTCTTCAGTTCTCCCTGTCCTTTCTCTGTAGACTGTGTATTACCATCTCCTTATAAGCACTTGCTCGTTGGAGTTATTCTTGTTGGAATCTAGGCTACAAATAATCTTTCCATGCAGCAAGTTGCTGCCTCTGATAAATGCAGGCTGCAGCCAGTGGCTGGCAGGGAGATTCATTTGCTGTCAGACCCCTGAATTAGGCTTTTCTGGTACTTTTCATTTGCACCAAAATCAAGTATGTTGTGTTTATGAATGCTGACTTCAGTTTTGAAATTGATCCGGTCTTAATATTATGCAAAGAAATGCGTTCAGTTGAATGTTAAGCTGTAGATTCTTCTGGAAGGCTACTTACACAAGCTCAGTTAAGGCAAAAATAATGCTATATGTGTAAGATTTAATTTTGAAATGTCTTAAAAATATACTGCAAATGTTCATCTTAACTGTGGTATATAAACTAAATAGACTACATAGATAGATTTGTGTAAGCATTTTCCATGGGAATCCCAGTGCCTTATATGGTCAACTTGCTTTGTAGTGTTCCAGTGAAATGAAGGCAGCCATCCAGCAACAGGGGGAAAAAAAAACAGCCCAGCTGGCTTTAGCTTTGTCTATAATACCCTCTTTCTTGGCCTCCTTCAGTAGCACAGTAGCTAATTATTAAAAGTGAAAATGTGGCAAGAGCCTGTGTAGCTAGTAGAAGAAATTTCTTTTGTGGGCAATGAGTTTATACTAAAGATTTAATTAATTTAATAAAGGGTAGTAGCATATTGATAATACTGCTTTGTTGCCTAATGCATTTTTGCTATCATGTAAGCTGTTGTGCCTCTACCCAAGCTTGTTGTAAAGTGGTCCTAATTCCAGTAGCTGTTCCAGAGCAGAATAGAGGGGAAGAATCCCCTCCCTTGCCCTGCTGGCCATGCTTCTTTTGCTGCAGTCCGGGATTGGCTTTCTGGGCTGTGAGCACACACTGATGGCTCATGTTGAGTTTTCATTAACCATCGCCCCAAGTCCTTCTCCGCAGGACTGCTCTCAATCACTTTTTTGCCCACCCCTGTATGTGTGCCTGGGGTTGCTGTGACCCTGGTATAGGACCTAGTACTCCGCTTTGTTGAACTTCATAAGGTTTGCATTGGCCCGTCTCTCAAGCGTGTCGAGGTCCCTCTGGATGGCATCGCTTCACACAGCGTGGTGTCGTCAGCGAATGTGCTGAGGGTGCGCTTGGCCCCACTGTCAGTGTTGCTGACAAAGACGTTGAGCAGTATCTGCCCCAACTCCTGAGGGACTCCACTTGTCACTGGTCCATGTGGACAATGAGGCATTGACCACAACTCTTACATGCAGCCGTTCAATCTTTTTTTTATCCACCAAGTGATCTGTTCATTAAATCAATGTCTTTCCAGTTTGTACGGAAGGATATCGTGCAGGACGGTGTCAAACGGTTTGCGAAAGTCCAGGTATCAGTTGCTCTGCCTCATCTACCAATGCTGTAGCCCCATCATATGCTAAGAGTTTAAATAAGCTCCTTTTGAGGCTTGCATATTAAGGGATTGCTTCAGAGAGATCTGGTTCAGGTTCCTCTGGAAGGAGCATCTGAGTGTAGTAGCACCAGTGAGGCAAACTACCCTGTACTTACTCTCAAGTAGTAGGATGCACAGAAGCTTTACTGTAATTCTCCTTGGGGTAATTTATATACCTATACTTTAAAAAACCCTCCTGAATGAGAGGCTAGATTGTTAAACTTAGTCATATCTCTTTATTCAGATACACAGAACCCTGTTGAATGCAAGAACATCATTACCTTTACTTGTAGTCCTAATAAAAAACCACAAGATTTTTCTATTGCAGAAAAGAAAAACAACAAAGCACCATCACTTACCTACTGTGATGAGAGAAGGATCAGTAAAAAAGCTATAATATTAATTTAACTTGCAGTGAAGTGGGCTTTTTCCTCTATCCAGCTGTCTGAGGCCTTTAGCATTCTTTCAGTTAATCATACAGCTCCAGTGCCTGATCTGTGTGAAAAGGAAAGGCCAGTCTACTGAGACCAGTGATAAGTCATCTTTGCTTCTGCTGAAACAGAGCATTCCAATCAGTTTTCAGAAAAGCAGCTTTTGTTTCTTTGTCTTTTTGTTGCAGCTTCTACTAGCTTCATGTAATGACTTCAGCTCATTGTATTAGCAGAAATGGTGAACAGATTTCCTTTATTAATGATTTTTAGTCTTGTGTTACATGGTCGTCAGAGTCATTTTGTTCTAGGCTGAAGAGTTCTGCCTGTTGAGTTATTTTTCTGGGAGATAGTCCATCCCTTTGACTAAGACTCTGGATCTCTACAAAGTCTGTTCTCTTACTGTTTTCAGCTATGAAGCTGTAAAGGAGGATGGAATTTTTTAAATGCAGAATCAGATTGGCAGAAGCAAAATCTTCTTGGATGGATCTATGTTTTAATATTCTAGCATTTTGGAGTGTGATAGGATTTTTCAGAAGAAATCCTTTTTTTAAGTATTTTCACATTTACCAGAAGAGTGCTTCAGGGAAAAGCTGATATCCAACAGAATTTACCAAGACCTAAAAAAACCTGCAGTACCATGCAGTGATATATCGAAGTTAATTTTGAGTATGATAATTCAGACCACAGGAGCTGTACAGATGTCAAGGTGCTGTGGACTTCTAAAATTCATTTAGACTTTAGGCTGGTACTATCTGTGCTGTGACCTCTTTGCCTTCACTAGCGCAGAGGCGGAAGGTGTAAGATGCAAAAATAGAGTAGGGATGTAGGAGTGAGTCAGAAGAGTGGAGGCAAAAGCAAGCTGTCAGATGTGGGCTGGCTGTCAGGATGAAACTGAGAGTTAGGAAAATTAAGTGATAGTGTGGAAAAGAAAGACTGATATTGGGAATACTGAAATAATGGAACTTGGTTGTTGGTGTATTAGCTATCAGGTAATTAACGTGAAATCTGTACTTGGACTTAACATGCATTAACCTTTTAATACTCTATTATGTCATCATACCTAGATTATAGGGCCTCATAGAGGATTTGCTCTTGGGATAGTTCAGGACATCTGATAAAAGATGCTGTCACTCATGGAACTTTTGCTTTATCAGTGAGGGGGAAAAGAAGAGAATGGTGTATGGGGTAGGAGACTGCAGGGAAATCTGTAGGAACATTATGCGCTTGTGATTGTAAGGGTAATGAAAGGAAGCTTTCCTTTAGGCGTATGAAATAGTATATATCCTAAAATCTCAATTCCATGGTATTTGAAATTGTATAGTTAAGTCAGGATATGGCTTATCCCCTTTTTACCTTTTATCCCCTTATTACCTTTTTGTTTGTTTTACGATCTGTAAAACGGTAACTTTTAGGGTGGAGGTTTTATGAATCCTGCTGGTGTACCTAAATGGTTGTTAAGTGGCAAGTAAGAGCACATGGGAGAGTGAGTTCTATTTGGAACAAGATTTAAGTAGTACAGGCCAAACACTGAACTGTAACGATAAATCCATCATTTTGAATAGCCACACATAATGGAAGTACTGATCATCTCACAGATTGAACAAAACAAGTTCCTTTAGCCACAGGGAAGTAGAGATCGTGTAAGACTGTACACAGGTCGTAGGTTTGTGAGGCCAATTGCATTGGCTTAGGCAGTGTTAATTAAAGCAGTTCCTAGGCCTGGACTATTTGGCTGTTCAGCCTTACTGTTGTTTATATATAGGTCTGTGCATAAATGAATATTTAATGTCAAAGTAGAGTCCTTAGAGCAGCATAAAGCTCTAGCACGTTTTGCCTAATTTAATAGTGAAATTAAGGTGGCAGAACAGCTTTCCCCTCCAGAAGTTTTTCTGTAGAAGTGTTCACTGTAGAGGAGGAACAGCAAGCTCAAGGCATCAAAGGTCATCTCTTGGAATGTCAGGGAGTAGGTTTCTCTTTTCTGTACAGTGTGGAGTTGGTTTCTCACCAGGTACTCTGAGGTATTTGGAATATAGCCCCTAGCCTGATGGATAGAGGTTTCATGAAACTAAATTGAGAACCAGTTTTTAAAACATTTTGCATTGCAGGAGCTTCCAGTTTACATCATGAACAGTGGATGATTGCATAGTAGAGAAAGTCATGTGGGCCTTTGTCTATTTGTCTGAAATGAGAAAACTTGGAAGTCTTCCCTATCAAACCCTACCCCTGTACTTACCAGTGTTCCTCCCCTTCCAGGGCCACTGACTGGTTACCCACCAAAATACTGCAGTGCTTAGTCTTTCCCCATGCTCAGGCAGTGTGTGTGCTTTCTCCATGTAGTCAAATCAATTTAATTTTTTGTGGGGTTTTTTTGTTTGTTTAGCATTTGTTCATAGGTATTTATGGGGGAAATGCAGTATGCATTCGTATGACTGACCTAGAAGCCAAGGTTTTCATTTTTGTGCTTTTTAATAATAATCATCTTTAAATAGCAGTCCGATGTACAAGAAGCAAACTTTAGAACGTTTGTCATTGATTTCATGATGACATGCATACTGCTATGGTCAGGCAAACAGCCGACTTTGGGGCTTTTGTTATTTCTTTCAAGCTGACACAGTCCTGGTAAAGAGAAGGTCAGTGTGTTTTCTGTCCTGATGGAATTCAAAGATGTCAACAACCTCTCTGAAGTTAGAAGTCAACACAGATGAGTTACTGCGTAATTAGAAATTTAGGCTTTTGTGCCTTTCTCTAGAATCCTTTTTTAGATTGAAACTCAAAAGTGGCTGCAGCTCCAGGTGCAACTAAGGCAGTACTCTACTTTGCTGCCTTGAAAGGGTGTTGCTCTTGCTTCTTCCTCCCACAATGCTGTTTTCTTTCCCTCCTCCTTTTTTGTTTATTTCAGTGGGTGGGGAGGAAGAAAAGGTTGTTTCTGCCTTGCTGGTTAGTGAATTGGCTAATGGAGAGTCTGACAAATGCTTTTGGGAGTGTGCAGTTGAGAATGAGGAGGGAGACTGGGACCTCCCTGTTTGTCAACAGTGAGCTCCTGTAGAATCATGCCCTGAGTGATTATGATTAGTGTATGTTAGCTCAAAGGAATTAGGGTTTTCTGGTTTTATAACACTACCTCCTGCAGGGAACAGATTATTGCTTGAAACTCATCTTGAAACATAGAAAGGCAAATTATCCGATAGGGATGGTATTTATAAGTACTTTGAAACATTGTCGTCATCTGAATGTCATAGATTCTGAAGCAGAATATTTGGATGAGGGCCTAATTAGTATCAACAGGGATACGGTTTTTGTGTAACTGCCTGAAATCAAGTGTAGCAGGGAGAGAAGATCATAAAAGCTCACATTAAATGCTTTCCTAAAGTGTGTGTTTTTATCAGCATTCAACTACAAGGACTTCTACCAAAGGTGTATTCTCCTAATCTGTTAAGAGTGGTATTGTGTGCTGCTAGAGACAGTGAAAGAAATGCATCGGTGGCAAGTTTCTTTAGTGCGTTTTCTCCTTGGAACTAATTTCTGAGCTCCCAAAATTTGGCATGCAGGACTGAGAAGATAGGGGTGAACTGCTGCAGCATGTGTATGAATGTATGAATTCCTTGTTCTCTGGCAAAAGTGCAGAGGATGCCATGATTTTGCCACACTGATTCTGGCATGTATGCTGTGGGTTGCAGTTGCTCATCTAGGTGCAGTATTTTTCTCTAGCTTGGTTGCTTGGATAAAAATGCTCTTATGAAGGTTAGCAAGAAGTAGAAAATTCTGAGTTTACTAGATTACAGGTTTGCCGTTACACACAGAGATAACTTGATTTGTGAGGATCAAAGGCTCTGTAGAGGATGGGGAAAGTACAGCTGTATCCTTGCCCTGGCTGTAAACTCTTCCCTAGAACATGTAGAGACTTAGGGGATAGCAGACATGACCTCTTGAGGCAGTGCCACACAGAATAGGCGTGACCGGAGCTGTGACTTGGAGAGTCTTAAAGTCTTGCCATGTGAAATGCTGCAGATCTGCTGTCTTATGTGTTTGGTGGCAGTGGTGAAGGTGGTACAGCATGAATCAGAGCATACAGACAGATCCGCCAAAATGAGGCTCGGGATGGTGTTGGGACTGAAGCACACAAAGCAGTTTGAAGAAAAAGAAGCTGCTTTTGTAATTTACTGGTGAAAAATATAACATCTTTAGTATACCAATACTTCTAATATAGTGATGAAAAGTCAGCATACATCATTCTTTACCTCTGTATCAGGGTAAATATGGAGTCTGGTTTGCTTTTCTCTTTAATGCCCTGAGGAGAACAGCAGCAACACTGGCTGCAGGTGCTGTCTAGAGAGCTGCTTCTCAAAAATACTCAGTTTGTGCTGGGTTTTCGTGCATTGTGTGCCAAAACAGCAGAGTTAGTTTGATACTTGATGTGGTGAGGGTATACTGTGACCAAAAAAAAAAAGAGAAATCTCTTTTAACTCAGGTTTGGGGAGACGTACTTCAAGGTGACCTTTCCTGAGGGAGCCTGTTCAGGTTCTGCACTGAAGGTGTCTTTGCTAGTAAGCTTTCATGAACATTTATGAACAATTGTTCTGTGTGGGGTAGGCTTTCATCTGGCAAGGCTACAAGCTTAAAAAGTCTTGTTGGATCCATGTTGCTTCAAAACTGTTTGCTAGTGCCCCAGATCCTAGGAGTGAGTGTTGGCTGCATTCAGTGTTGGTCAGGTCTGGCTCCGTGGTGCAAAAAAAGCAGTGGTGCTGTTGGTGAAGCTAAGCAAAGCTTTTGGGACAGTGTAACTGTGTTGATGTGGTATTGCCTTCTTGCTGATAGGCCTAATGAACCTCAGTTCTCTTAGTATCTTTCACATGGATTATTTTTTGTTTGTTTGTTTGTTAATTTTTGATTTATTTTATCCAGTTACGGCTGACAAGCTAACACTTTCAGGCATTTCTGTTGCTGCTTTGCAGTGCTGGTACAGTGTTATCAGTCCTTTGCTGTTTTCCAGGTATTTCACAGTTTGTTTAGAAAACAAACACTGGCAAACTTGAAGCTGCATTAGTTCTTGAATAGTGGCTAGGGAGCTACCCGAGCACAGTTGTGATTTGTATTACCAAGATCTACTGAGTTAAAATAGTGATCCATGGGGTTTCAATGTTCTTCCTTATTACTTGTGGACTAGAAGGTATATAAGTGTCATTGTGCAAGATGAAACTTCCTGCTTCTTTCAAAACACAAAATAAAAGTATTTGTTGACCAGTTTTCTATACATATATATATATGCCCTATATTCTTTCTGGGGTTTTTTCCATTCTTACCATACCTAAAAAATGCTTTAGTATTCCTGCCCCTCACAGCTGTGTTTTTTCATTGATGTTTGTAACTTTTCTTTCCAAATTTCTACTCTGTTACTTTAAGTTTCTACTATTTATACCCATTTTTACTTTAGATTTTATCTTGATTTTCTCAGTTTTATTTGTTAAAAAAATTGTATTTAATTGCTGCCATACTTTTGCTTTATTTCTTTACAACTATAACTTCCTGATAAAATTGTTTTTTAGAATAATGGCTTCTGGTCCATGTGATACCCATTCAGAGGGTTAGAAAAAAGACTTGAAAATTGGCTCTTTTAAAATGCCATGCATTGTGTATATATAATGATACATACTGTTGTGGATGGGTCTAAATAAACTTCGGTTATTTTACTTGTTGGCTGTTGTCTTTCTGACCATTTTTCAATGTGATTTTCAATGTAAGTGGTTTCTTAGGAACTTGTGATTACTTGCAGTTTCTTTGTTAATCTGTCATAATGAGTTTCTAATGGGACAACTGTACCAAAGAATTTCCTGTTTAGATAGACCAGAGAGAATCCGATGTCAAAGCTGGTACTTCAGTTGTGCTCTTTTTGGAGAGAGAGGGTTCCAAAGTGGATGTTGTTAATTTTGTGGCTTGAGAGAAATCCTAGACGTCTGTCCCTGTTAGGAAGTACTCATAGCTCTTTTCTTGTGCTAGTGAAAAATTTGGGTACAGTCAAAAGATAGTTGTTGGAGGTGGGACTGGGGCAAAGGAAGCACCCAAATGGGAGCGCAGGTTTCATCTTCCCTCCAACCAGTGAGGGTTTGCTCAGCAAGTTCACAATGTGGCGAGCCTATTGAAGGGAGTGTTAAATTACACTGTGGCAAAAACGCCTTTTTTAGAAGTTGCAAACTATGTCTGTGCAGATGAACAGCTGCATAGCTGGCCTTTGAGAGAGAGGGAGTTTGGTCTTGAATACTTCTTTTTATTCTTTGTACTTGACAGAGGCTTGTGGTGTGTTTGATTATTATCTCTTTATTTGTTTGAACAAACAATTTTGTTAACTTCTGAAGCATGTAGTATATTTAATGTAAATTATTTTAGAAGATTATTTAGCAAAGGGACACCATGAATGTACTCTTTCTTAACTTCCAAGGTTTCCTTAAGTGACTTGGCTGACTTGAATTTTGGCTTTAGGTATACCCTGATGTCATCTTACACTTGCAGAGAATTGGAGTCTCGGTGACCTTTGTCTGTTGCGAGTACCTTACCTTTTGGAGACCACAGGGACTTTTCTTTGTGCAGATTAAACGAGAAAAAAGGCTTTGGATGGTTGTTCCAAATGATGCTCTGTGTATACCTACAATGTGGAATATGAAAATGTATATGGAAATTGCCTGACACTGAATTTTTTAGCGTTGTCTATACCTTACACGCTCCCCTGAGTAACTCCTTCAAACTTACAAGAAAACAGAAAGCAAACCAGGTGCCAGTTTCTTCTGGTTTTGTTCTGAATGTATTTCTGAAATCAGAAATGAATTGAGCTACTTTAAAATGAAGTTATGGATATATGTGTGTTCCAATGCCAGTCTTTTCTAAACAGGAAAATTGGAGAGCTGCTTCTTGTTTTTTTGTTGAAAAATGAAGTTAAAATGCATAAACATTACTGTTATGTGTAAAGCATGCTGTGCTACAAGGATTATTCTGGACATTTCTCAACACTTCTGTGTTGCCCTGCCTCAGAGCTAGGCCTGTCCTGAGGAGCATTGAGGTGTTACTGCTGGTACATCTGGCAAAGGTGTTGTCTGACACCTGCAGGGTTGCAGGGATGGGAAGCTGCACGTTTCTCACCTTATTACCATCTGGATAGACAAAATCTCTATTAAAAATACAGTTTTGAGAAAAAGCAGCTGTTTGGTATTTACTGTCACCCATTTGGCTGATTTGCTTTTGGATAATTTCACTTAAACTCTATTTAATTCGGGTTAGAAAAATCTTGGTTTTCTGCTAAAATTTTAGTGAGACTATGAGAATACTTTACTTTCATCCTGAACCAGCTGATTTGCAACCTATGTCAGCTTCAAGACCTAGTAGCATTTTTTAAGAGCTGGAAATTATTTGCAATTTATCTAGTCAATTCAGTGAAGCAAAAGTTTGATCACAAATTGAAAAATTTACTGGGATTTACGTTAAAGAAGAATAGCTTTTCTTTTCCTAGACTAAGAACAGAAAGTAGCAGGGGCAAGATATTCTTTCCTTAAAAATGGAAAATTGAGAAACAATTAGTTTATATGTAGTCCTTCCTTTGGCTTTGTGGACAGAATGCACTTTTGGTAAACAAATGTATTTATCACATTTAAGATTATCTGATTAATGTTTAGGCAATTTGAAATGCCAGTGTTACTTCTCATTTTGTTCTTGGTTCCATCCATGTATGAGGTTTTTCATTCAATTATATTCACCTTTTACAAATAAAATTCATATAAATCTAACTGATGCATTATTCATACTTCACATGTACTTTTTTATTCTACATTAAATTTAGTTATACAAATTAGTCATTTATTTGCATAGATTCCCGTGCTTAGGGAGTAAAAGAGCCCTGACTGATACCAGCCTTACCAGCTTATTGTATCTACTTTTACTAGTAATATATTGTATAATGCTAAGGATAATACCATACATAGCAAGTGCTAATTGAGCGTTACTGTCTTTTGGTACCTGTAACCTTGATTTGTTTTGTTAAAGGTGTTTTGTATTGTCAGCAGTAATGTGTAGTAGGAAAGTGAGCACACACAAAGTCTGTCTTGATTACTCTGGGATGCTCTATCAACATTTAAATTTTTTGTGCTTGAGGGGGTGAAGGGTTATCATTGTTTCTCTTAAATTCAATTATATTACTTTTATTCTACTCAGCTCTGCCACTTCACTTAGCTAAAATTAGAAAGCAGTGAAAACTTCCTCTAGATCCTGCTGATGCAGAAGATTAAACGTCAGCTGATGACTGGAATACTAACATAGCCTATGAGTTCACAGAGGAGGGCTGATAGGTATGGTCAGGTTTGCTTTCTTCCAAGGCAGTGCAGTCTTCCACTGTGAAGAACTCAGAACTGTATAGAGGTGATAGTCAAAAGCATTGGAAAAAAACCAGAAAACTTGGCACATATGGTTTAAATTTAATACAAAGAACATAGAAGTGAACAAACCTATTTGTTTATGTAAACAGATTCCCCTATAAAGTTCTCGTGATGCCTTTTTGTTTTGCTAGATTATTTTGGTTAAGAAAGTGCATTAGGGGATATCAGGACGTTAAGTATTTTAAATTGAAAAGCTGCTTTGGCTCAAGAAGTTGATTAGTCACCCATATGCTAAAAGCACGTTATGTTTACTCATGAAAAAAATCCCTATTTGAAGTGCAATTGGCTACTGTTAAATTTGACTGGGACAAAAATACATTTCCTATGTGACATTGCTTTCTCCTTCTCAAATCTAATATCTACACATTGTGTGACCATGAAAACTAATCACTGTCTGCCAAAGTTGTAGGAGTAAATGCTTAATGAAAGCATAACCACATACTGGCACTGTATTTTTACAGTATGACAATTTTGTTTACTCCTGAACCTTGTTTCTTTTCCATATCTGTCGGGCGGTAGATGTGGAGGGTTGTGTGTCTCTGTCCCACTGAGCATGGTGCATCAGCCACAGGACCTGTTCAGCCTTGAGAAGAGATGACTGAGAGGGGGCCTCATCAGTGTCTATGAGTATCTGAAGAGAGGGTGTCAGAGGATATTTCCAGGCTCTTCTCGGTGGTGCCCAGCAATAGGATGAGAGGCAATGGGCAGAAACTGATTCACAGAAATTTCCACCTGAATATGAGGAAGAACTTCTTTACTGTGTCCTGGAACAGATTGTCCAGAGAGGCTGTGGGGTTTCCCTCACTGGAGATACTCAGGAACTGTCTGGACACAATCCTGTGCCATGTGCTCCAGGGTGACCCTTTTTGAGCAGGGAGGTTGGACCAGATGACCCACTGTGGTCTGTTCCCACCTGACCCATTCTGTGATTCTCTGACCTGTTGAAATTGCCTCAGAAAGCAAGGTGCAAAGGCACAGGCCGGAGCAAAGAGAAAGCCATTTGTGAAACAAATGAGCCTGAAATTCAGTTCAGGACGTGACTCCCAAATTCAGTGATTTTTGATAGGTTTCAACAACATGTAGCTAAAATGAGAATCTGTCATATGTAATTTATACATACCTACCTGCCTAAGCCTTGTTTCAAGACAGCTTGTGAATTTGCACATTGTATCATCTATAATACCATGGTGTCAGTCAGATCTTCCTTTCTCCATTTTGCCCGGTAAACTCATATTCTTTCACCTGGTATGTGGTTAAAAAGCTGCTTAAGAAACCTGAAAGTAAATTTAAAAGTAAGTTCCACAGAAAGTACTAGTGCTCTTTTCAAACTGAAAGAAATCAGAAGGAACAGCAGAAGTTGTTTGTCAGGCACTTAATACCACAAGTGTAAAAAAAAAAAGCCTCATTTGTGTGAACTTTAGACAGAGATTGCTTCATAGAATCCAGTCTCTTCACCAACTTTTTCAATATGTTGAGCCAGGAGAAAAAAGCCCATTCAGGCAGTTAGATCTGCACCAGCATCAGTAACGTAGCCTTTCAATGCTATTTGGTTTAAGCTTTTTCAAAATAATTTTTTTCTATGACATCTCATTTTCCAAGGATTATTTGGGGAGTTTAGGCAGATGTTTTTGGCAGATTGTCTTGAGATTTTTCTTCGAGTTGAAGTAGATGAATACCATTAAAGTTTAATACTACACATTTAGTACATTGGTTTTAATTAAGAGAGAACTTCTGGTGTGGGAATTTCAAGTGTTCCTGAAAACAGATTTGCACAGAGCTAAAAATGGAAACAAATATTTATTTGAAAGCACATTTGCATGTAATACTACCTAGCCTGGAACTGCTGGGGTTATTCCAGCAAGAACAAGAAAGCAGGCATTACACTGGGTTGTGTTGTCTTTATGTCTGTCAGAATGAGTCTTAATCCATTACTAGGATTGCTAACACTAAGAGTAGCATCTCTGGTTAGAGTAAATAACGTGTTGCAGCCAACTCTTGTCTTCCCCTTATTTATTTTGACAGGAGGTTAGAGGGCAAAAATAATTCTATCTCTACTTGAAACACTATGAAACCACTCAAATATATATGTCCTATTACAGTTCTGATTAAGAACTATGATTAAGCATTCATTAGGATTTAAATAGCGGGAAATCCCTATGAGATCAATTCTATAACGTAGATTATGTCAGTCTGAATAGCAATAGATTTTAGTATTTCTCATGAATTGTACCTGTAATTAAACTTGCAGACGTAACTGTAAGTTACAAACCAGCAAAACTTAAGGGCATGTAATTAATTTAGTAATTCATTGTAGCAAAGAAAACAAGACAGAATTGTAGGATGGAAATTACATTATGCTCTTACTGCATATTTGAGCTAAACATTTACTGATTTCATGTAGCTCCTGGTTTTATCTTGAAGCTGAAAGAAAATCTTAAGTGAACTTCTCTTGGGATATACTCACATATATCTCGGAAAAGTTAGACGAGTTGTTTACATGAAGTGGAAATAATAGCTAGAGAAGTTTGAGTTCTGGAATGATTTGTCTATTTTGTCAATGTTTGACAGTTCTGCAGGATTTGAATTAAGATGGTTAATGGGTGCTCACTTTCAATAGCTTCTGCATGCCTTCCCCATGAGACTTGAATGGACATGAAATGTTGCATCATCCTCAAGTAGTGTTTTCTCCTTAGGAGACAGTGTCTTTCTCACCTGCTTTTGCAGGTCTCTGAAATGATTCTCATTTTCTGCACTTAGAAGTGAAGTGTTTCCAAGAAATTTCTCTGGAGAAGAGTTTTCTGAAACTTGCAGAAGCTATGAGGTACTCTTGAAATACTTTAGTAGTTTCAGTTATTGGATATGGTAATTATAATTAACTATTTTTTATGGGCCAGTTCTCCAGGATTTTAAATAGTAGGCCGTTCTTACCAAAAAATAACACACAGGTGTATCATATGCATAATATTTACAGGCAAGTTAAACAAAATAACACTAGTCTAGCAAAAGGCTAGTATTACTAGTTTAGCAAGGATATTTGCATTGTAAACGATACCATTTTTACTAGAAAGCATGCTTTAATGAAGTAAAATATTCAATCCTAAATCTAGATTTTATCAATAGGCAAGGTATCCAGTATTACCCCAGCTCACTGAAAAATAGAAGCGGTGACTTGTGGGTTGGCTAAATGAACACTTAATTTCATAATTGAGCAACATTTGTCATCTGCAACTAATCTAATAACATTAGATTAATGTCTGAAGTTCTGTTACAACACCAAAACACTCCTGATTCTTAACGTAAACATGAACATCAACAGCAGCCTCTCCACCCTATATGTACTGTATTAAACAGAAGACTTGGCAAGTGTAAAATACCTGCTTTTATAGTGATTACTTGAATAGTAAATAAGTGTAGTAATCACTAATATTTCATAACCTAATTTTTTGGTCATTCTTATTATACTTTGTCCTGAAAGTGTTCCAAAATATTCAGTGAGTCTTAGGACATAGTCATTACTAATATTAGAACCTTAAGATGTTATACTTTGTATAAAAACATTAACCTAGTAACAAATTTAGGTGCAAAATAATATTCCTCCTTTTTTTCTAGTGACTGTAACTCCCAGATTGCTTTTTCTCTGTAGCTCGGAAGTTAGGTAAGGCTCATGTTTTCATTTATTACACCTTACTTCCACTTCATTTGTTGGTGCTGCATTGTTAATTAATGTGCAGCATAAATATGTGAGTTATTGAAAGTGGAAAGTGTTGCTCAAACTTGGTTTGGTTCTTTTGACCAAATTTCATTTTAGACCTTCTCAGTTAGTGGTTTATTGACAGAAAAAAAGTTGCAATATGAAAACTTAATCTTTTTTTTCCCCACTGTCGGTGAAGATGAACAGAACATATGATTAGTGAACTGTAATGTCCTCTCTCCTTACAAAACCATTCCTCATGAAGGCAAAAATCATTGCAGAGTAAGACCAGCGTTCAAACTATGGGGATTATCTCGTGGTGCTGTGCTCACTGGGAGGTCAGCACGAGGACTTGGGTAGAAGCAGTAATTGTCGAGTTCACACTGTGAACTGCTCTGTGGCACCATTATTTCAGAGGACTTACGGTTAACCACCTTTTCATGACAACTGATGAATTTAATTCTCTTCAGCCTCTGTTCCAGTCTCAGTTTCAGTTGAAGTTGCTCTGCAAGGGAGGGAGGGAGGACAGTGAAGTAGACAGAGCGAGTAATGTGATTTCCGTAGGAAGGCTGTACAAGGCCGGGTTGGATGGGGCTCTCAGCAACCTAATGTTCCTGCCCATGGCAGGGGTTTGGAACGAGATGAGTCACTTCCAACCCAAAATATTTTATGATTCTATGAAATACTTACAAACAAGAAACTAGGCTTAAATGTGTTGTAAATTTAAAAGTATGAGTGGTAGAAGTGGTTGCTAATTTAAAAATGTGTCTTTCAAAAAGTGTCAGTTTGAAACAAGAAGCTTTAACACGGGGTTTGTAATGGATGAAAATTCAGAGTGAAAGGAAGTTTTGTTTCTCTGATAGTGGAATTAGGACATGAAAATTAATTTCAGAACAATGCTGCTTCTCAGAATATAAAAACATTTTAATATAATCAAAGCAAATGATTCTTTTTTAATCAGATAAGGGTATATTTCTTTCTTTTTCTTATTTTATTTCATTTTAAGTTCTAATTGCCTCTCTGATCCAGTTTAGATTCAGTTTAGCACAGTGTGTCAGCATAGCTGTAATGGAGTGTGGTATGTGACAGCAGAGGGAACAAGCAACCCAAGGTGAAGAGAACCTGCTGCTTTAGTATGATTATTAACATTAACAAAGATGTTCATATCCTGTTAAGTCCTGTTGGACCCACTGGAATTACTTCACTCAAATCAAAAGAAGGGATAAACTATTCTCCAGACCCACTGTGAGGTCTTCTGTTTCCAGTATTCATATGGCAATTCAAAATGGTTGTTTGACTTGTTTTATCCCTTTAATATATTTTTCTGTGTTCGTATTTTTGATCCTTTTCTGTACCAAGAGTAAATAAGAAAAAAAATATAATTTGATGGCAGAGGTGAAATACATGTTTGTTTTGCTAATAGATGCAAAATAATTTATGGAATAGATCAGAATACTAATCAAATCAGTAAAAGGGTAGGTTTTAATCTCTCTGTGGAACATGGAGATAAATTTTACCAAACTTATTTAAAAAATGTAATGTCTAAACCTCATTAGATGGCATTACCTCATTAGATGTTAACATTAATGAAAATCAGTAAAAACTGTAGCCCCATGTAAGGTACATGGTGTGTAGCTCTGCTTTGTGTGTGTGCGACAGTGGTCTAACAGATTGATTGCTTTTTTCCCTACAAGATTTCTGATTTTCTCGAAATAATTACTGGCTTGTTTTTCCTGTCTTTTGTGGAAGAGTGCTGTCTGCTGAATTCTTTGGGTGGTTACTCACTGAGGATCCAAGAACTTCTGATGTTGCTTTTAAAACTGTCTATTTTTAAGACTACTGACTAAGTTATGTCTCCCCATCACCTATGTTCTTAACACCTGATAGTATCAAGAGCCAGCTATATCACCTGCCGCTTGCACTGGGATACAAAGTCATGGTGAATACAGTTAAAAGTCTAGCATGATCAGCAGGTTATCCCCTTTTGAGTATTTATGGGAAAGGGTTAAAATGTTGTTTCTAGCACAAGCTATACCTCCCTGGAACTGGTCTGTGTGAGAGCCAGGCACTGTTGGTCTTTGCAGTGCAAGTTTCAGATCGTTGTGCAAATGGAAAGTGGTTTTCTTTTCTGGACTTCAATGTACTTCCTTTTTCTTATCAGGAAAGGTAACCAGACTTTGTATTCTCAACTTTGCTTTGTCTTTATGACTGATTGGCCTAGTTTCTAAACTGGTTCTCAAAGGAAACAAGGTTTATATGATTGCCCTGGCAGCTGTCATTCTGTTTGAGGCCCATTGGCTAACTTAGGTCAAATTTGACAGGGTAATGAGTGCTTCATGCAGAAATGCTGCCTTTCTACCAGTTGGTGAGGATGGGATTGAGAGAGAGAAACCAGCGCGTGGGATGAAGGGTGTATTGTGTGTGAGCTCCCATGTTCTGCTTGCCCCAGGAGCTACCTGGTGTGTGTGCTCTACAGATGTGTTTTGCAAGCATTTGGAAAGAGCTTTAGGATGACCTGTGGTTTCACTAAGTGGTAACTGATGCTCTAGGTGGGAGCTGTGGGCCATGAACGGAGAGACTAGGGATAGGGGGAGCTGAGTGTGAAGAACTGAGATCAATCTTGGAAGGGCTGTAAGAGATGTGGAAAAGGAAGACCCGCAGCTGTCTGTGTCCTCTGTTCAGATTCTGGGTCAGAATTAATCTTGAGAATTTATCTTTTTGAGTTACTGTAGCGTCAGTGGAACTCTTGTAATTTACATCTTGCATGTACATTGCTTTTTCCTTTCTAATAACTTTCAGGCTGAGGTCTAGAAGGGCAGTCTGTTCAGAGGCTATTGCTTTAAGTTTATCATGCTGCTCTGACAAGCTTTCCTTTTGTGTTTGAGGTGTCAGTCTTTAACAACAGAGGCGCTTCTGACACTTGATAAATATTGCTTTTAGAAGTGAGCAGTCCAGTAGAAATGGAAAAACTTTCAGATAAAATTTCTTTTATAGCATTTGTTTCTTGACTTTGTCTTAAGGTACCTGCTGATAGTCAGAAGTGCCTTTCCTGTGGAAAGTGCTGAGAGTGATAGGGTCTATCCAATGCCTACCTGCCTGTGGTTCTGTTAAGAAGAAAAAGGGGACATGGAGGCATAGGATACACTAGATTCATGTTTGTCAGCAATAGAATCAATTTCAATTGGTTTTATTAAACTTAAGATAGGAATTACCTTTTTGGAGACCACAGTGAGTTTTTAATAAAGTATTTTTTGTTGTTATGAATGTGCAATCTCTGATAATACCTGATAAGCGTATTTGAACTCCCCTGATTCTTGCCATGGATGGCACAATAAACTGCCCAAATTTGGTCAAATATTTTTAGCCACTTAGTCATATGTCTTTTAATGTGCTGTATATGTAAGCTTTTGATTCACTTAGCAACAGCATTTTTATGAGTATGTCTTGCCAGGTTTTCTCATGTATACTTGAAAAATAGGCAAGGATTGTTCTGTGTTGGGTTGTGTCACAACCAGATGGTTTGGCTTTTTTTTTTTTTAATAGTGCTAATCAATTTTAAGATATCCTTTTTTTCACAGATGACAAATTTTAGGGGATTTAAAGTTAAGCATGCAGCATATTAAAATTTAATATTAAAATACCTGTATTTTTAAAATTCCTCTGATATAAGTTTATTTTTCCTTATAATTACCTGGTGAATATTATTATAGACATGGAGTATCAGTGGTTGGAAAAATTGAATATCCAGAAAAACTGGATATATTGCTATATATAGTTGATGTTTCAGTTAAGTGTAAACATCTGAGTTTCTTGAATTTGTTTTCCTCCTAAACTGATTAACCACACCTTGCCTTTGATTCTTTTTTATTAAGTAACAAAATGTCCTACAAAAGGAGGTGATTCTCTTCTTTCAGAGCTTGCTATTAGTGTATAAGCATTATACACTGATGATAAGTGGAAGAAATTGAAGACAAATATGCGTGAGGAACTTGTAGTTTTTATTGTTGGAGTATGTTAAGAAATTATTTTATTAAAAGACCTGCTGATTTTAGGGATAGATATGACTAAAAAGTTTTCAAGGCAGTTTTCGAGAATACCTGAAAAGGTAGGAAGGTTTTCATTCAAGAATGTGGTTTTGTTTTTAACCGTAAAACAAATAATGCAAGCAGTGTATTGCAGTCTAGTTGCAATCTAGCTGTACCTAACTAAAGCAAATGGAGTTAAAGAAGGATAATCTGTGGCTGATTTTGTTTGACTGGTTACACTGGGCAGCAACATTCTCCTCATGGTGTAGCTGTTGCCTCATCATTGCAGAATGGAGGAAAGCTTCAGGGTTCATCTTGGAATGTGCAATTGCTTAAATAGGGATATCTGAGTTGTTTTCTTCCATAGTAAAACATTATGCAGTTTTGGGGCTTTTCCAGAAGTATTCTGAAAGTAAAATTTATACCTTAATCACATTTAATTAGAGGCATAATTCTCTAGTAGGATTTAGGAGCCCAAGAATAGAGGTTCTCATTTCAGCCTTGTGGCTATGTAGTATTGTTGATTTATTAAGCTAAAAAATTAATACCAGTCTTGTGGGGTCTAGCTGCTTGGAGTTCTTGCTGCCCTGAAATGCAGAGGGACTTTTCTCTCAGTTGCTCTGCCCTTTTAAGGGCAGCAGGATGGAAGTTGGCAAGAAAACTTACTGAGCACCCTGTGAGAAAAATATTCGGACACAGGGAAGAAAGGCAAAATAGGAGTCAGTCAAGATGGAGGTCTGGAGAATGGCGGTAGTTCTGTGTCTGAGCAACACTCTTTGCTTGGTAATTAAGAGATGTGGGCAGATGATAACATTTTTGCAATTGCCAAAGTGATACTCAAGTAAGTTTATAAACAGGAGTGAATAATAGACTGTTAAAAGATTTATGGTGGTATAGAATATGCTGCAGTGGAAAACAGTAGGGGGATATAGGATTGAAATACTATGTAGCATCACCTTCATACTCTGTAGTCTCTTCTACCTTACAGGTAAAATCACATTAGGTATCATTTTCAAAGTGCTTCCCTAGCTCTTAGTCACAATTCTACTTCATGGTGTAGCTGTTTATTCAATTTTAATATCCACTCGAGTGGCTGAGCTGGGCCTGGGACGAAGTGAAGACCTGAGGAACCACTTTGTACTGGAGAATAAGGTTGCAGTGGGGATTGTAAAGGGTTTCTCAGAAAACCAGAATGCGTTTACCTGAGAAAAAAGTATTTTTTGGCTTTTTTAAACTGTTTGAACTAATTTCTTTAAAAAGTTTTATAAATCTGGAACACCTGCTGTTTATCTCTCAAATTCTTCCTGTCTTGCTGTCAGACCCTAACAAAGAAATCCTGCTTCCTCATTAGAGCTGAAAATACTTACCTTTTCTCCTGAAGATGTTGCTTAAAGATGCAAAGGATTGTAGAACAGCTTTAATATGAACTTACTTCTTAACTTTCTTTCTTTGTAGGCTTGTATAGATGATAACGTAGATATGGTGAAATTTCTGGTGGAAAATGGAGCAAATATTAATCAACCAGATAATGAAGGCTGGATACCTCTACATGCAGCTGCTTCCTGTGGATATCTTGATATAGCAGAGTAAGACTTTTTCCTCTATTTTTAAAATCTGTGTATTTTGCTAATACATTGCTAGAGAGACAATAGAAGCAGATGGTATTCATAAATTGTGTTTTTAGTTGCCTGTGGGATGTGTAGTGAGGAAGAATGCTTTTATGTTGTGTGTTGGTTGTTAAGTGTGCTGCATCCGTAATTTTGTGTGTTGCATTTTCTCTTTCTAGGTTTTTTACATTGCATATTAGGTAGATACAAACATAAATAAAACATAAGACTGCTTATGACTGTCAGATTATTTCTTTATATTATTTTCTTCTGTAGAAAGGTTGTAATGGGGAAAGGCACAGGGACAAAATTCTAAATTACATTTATTAGTAGCCTGAAACATTAGCCTGGCATAAGTCTATGTGTAGGAGATAAGTTTTACAGTTGTATTTTCAGTCTTGAAATGTTTGTTTTTCAGCTATGGTATAGAACAGTTGAATAGTTCTTTTGGCTGTGGAGCAGAATCCTATGTAGAAGCTAGATGCCTGTTTTGGTATTAGTTAAAGCTCACTCACTACTGAATTCTAGGAGTGGTTTTGTTATCCTTGAAGTCTGTTGAGGGCCACTGAAGATGTGCTAAAATCAATTTTTTTGAGAGGTGAAATGATGATTCTTTTGAGAAAATGTGTGGCATATGTTTTCATCACACTGTTGTTGCAGTTAAGCAGGTAATAAAGCCTTTTTTAAAACTCTTTGGGTAAACACAAACTTCATTAATTTTACCAGACTCACTGTGACATCTGATCCAGTGTAAGCTTTGGATAAAATATAAGGTAGTATTTTATCAGGTAGTTATGTACTAATTGCAGCAGTGAAGAACGAAAATTTGAGTCTGTTCTGTGAGTTTGAGAGTTTAATTGCCGCAGTCTAAAGGGAAATGAAAAATTCTGGACACTGTAGTATACCATTTTCCCTGGAATTTTGTTTTTTGTGGGTTGTTCAGAGAGTGATTTGTATATCCTTGGTATAACTGGGGCACTGTATGACCACTAACTTTGTAATCTGCCTTTCTATGATATGCAGATGTTTGATGCTGTAATCCCCCTTGCATGAGTATTGGAAGTGTTTACTTTTTGGCTATACTATGACAAAAATTTCTCTACAAACTGAGATAATATAAACCTTTCTTCAGTTTAGTGGAGGTAAAACACCTGCCTATATTCCACAATAGGAAAAAGTTTAGTTATTGGTTTGGCACTGTAACCTAACATAGGCACTTGTTTGGGAAAGAGAGAGCAATGTCCCTTGTCCACAGAACAGTTTTTTACTATTGACTTGGATATCTGGGATGTATCTGGTTTTTATTGTCTCAGATTGGAGCAGAACCTCTCTGCATATTTTCTGTAGGTAGCCTTTAGAGAAATGAGGTTATTGGAGTACAGTCCTTTGGGATGGGAGACATCTAAGATGTTGGAAGAGCAGTGTTTCTAAGGTGCATGGAGTTTTGAAGATAAGCTGTTGAAACAAATTTCCATATACAGCTGAGAAGGGTAACCTGACATGAGTGGAGCGATATTTATATCTGATGAGGCCCATAGAGTTTAGATCTTTTTCAGACTGCTTTTCCAGGATCTCAGCGTCAAATACTTTACAAAAATGAATTCTACAAACCACAATTTGCAGCTGAAGCAAATCTGGGGGAAGGTGAAAGGACGATACAATAAACTACCAGAGATTAGAAATTTTATTTTAATTTAGTCCATCCTGTGTGCCGGATCCAGCATCTGCTTTAGTGAGGATGCATTCCTGGGAGGCATGAGAATGTGTGTCTGTGTGTGTCTGTGACTGAATCTGATATATTTTGCTTTTAGCACCTATTTTTGTGCAAGAGAGAAGACAGTCAGGGAATAAGTTCTGGTGTTTCCTAAGATTGTTAATAAAGGGCTGGGGAGAGTCTGACCTGTGATTCCCTTTCTCATCCTCCTGTGGAACTGCCTGCTGCACAGCTTTGTAGTGCTTCTCAAACTGGAGACTTGGCAATCTTGTTTCTGCTTCTTCTGCTGCCATCTTAAGTCTTCTTAGGGCTGCCTTCAGATGTAAGTAGTTGGAGTTTACTTATTGAAATAGCACAACTCTTCTAAATGGTCCAAATATGCAAAATTAGTTAATATATAGAATTTGTTTACAATTTGTAATTTTACAATTAATATTTTTAAATTCATAAGAAAAATATTACATGATAGCATACTTTGATTATTTCAGGCTTGCATGTCTCAAAATCTAAAATTATATATAAGAAAGTAACTGAGCTAGGAGATTCTAATTCTAATCTTAGAATTACAGAGTATTTGAGTTGGCAGGGACCTTTCATAGGTCATCTAGTCCAACCCCTCGGCAATGAGCAGAGAATCTACAACTAGATCACGTTATTCAGAGTCCTGTTCAACTTCGCCTTGAACAGTTCCAGGAATGGGGCATCTACAGCTTCTCTGGGCAACGTGTTCTGGTGTTTCACCATAAAATCATTTGTGTTGGCAAACACTTCCAAGATCACCAAGTCCAACCTTTGACCACCATGACAACTAAACCATAGCACTTAAGTGCCATGTCCAGTTGTTTCTTGAACACTTCCAGTAATGGTGACTCCACAGCCTCTCTGGACAGCCTGTTCCAATGCTTAACTACCCCTTTCAGTGAGAAAATTCTTCCTGATATCCAGCCTGAACCTCCCTGGCTCAGCTTGAGGCCACTTCCTTTTGTCCTGTCGGTGGTTGCCTGAGAGAAGAGGCCGATCCCCAGCTGGCTGCAGCCTCCTTTCAGGTAGTCGGAGAGAGGTCTCTCCTGAGCCTCCTTTTCTCCAGGCTAAACAACCCCAGCTCCCTCAGCCACTCCTCATAGGGCTTGTGTTCCAGACCCTTCCCCAGCCTTGTTGGCCTTCTCTGGGCATTCTTCAGCACCTCAATGTCCTTCTTGCAGTGATGGGCCCAGAACTGGACACAGGATTTGATGTGTGGCCTCACCAGTGCCCAACAGAGGGGAGCAATCATTGCCCTGGTCCTGCTGGCCACACTGTTGCTGATACAGGCCAGGGTGCCATTGGCCTTCTTGGTCACCTGGGCACACGCTGGCTCATGTTCAGCCACTGCTGACCAGCATCCCCAGCTACTTTATCCCTTGAGCACTTTCCAGCCACTGTTCCCCAGGCCTGTAGTGCTGCATGGGATTGTTGTGACCTATGTGTAGGACCCAGCATTTGACCTTTTTGTGCTTCATCCAGTTGGTTTTGGCCCATTGATCCAGCCTGTCTAGATCCCTCTGCAGAGCCTTCCTGCCCTCCAGCAGATCAGCACTCCTGCCTGACTTGGTGTTATCTGCAAACTGACTGAAGGTGTTGTTGATCCCCCTGTCCAGATCATCCATGAAGATAATAAACAGGAATGTCCCCAATGCAGAGCCCTGGTTGCACCAACCATCACCTAGATGTAACTCCATTCATCACCACGCTGTGGGTGTGTCCATCCAGGCAAACAGTGCACCTGTCCAGGCCATGAGCAGCCAGTTTCTCAAGGAGAATGCTGAGAGAGACAGTGTCAAAAGCTTTTCTGAAGTCCAGGTAGACAACATCCAGAGCCTTTCTCATCCAGTTGATGGGTCATCTGGTCGTAGAAGGGAGATCAGGTTGGTCAAGCAGGACCTGCCTTTCCTAAACCCATGCTGGGTGGGCCTGATCCCTTGGTTGCCTTGTACATGACACTCACAGAATTTCTTCTTAATATCTAATAAAACCTTCCTTCTTTCAGTTTGAAACCATTCCCCCCTTTTCCTGTCGCTACATGCCCTTGTTAAAAGTTCCTCTCCAGCTCTCCTGTAGGCCCCTTTAGGTACAAGATGGCTGCTGTAAGGTATGTATGTGTGCTGTAGTGTACACATTACTCTTACGTAGTCCCTGCTTGCTACTCTGATGTTGCTGAGTGAGCGCACCCATGTGCTGGAGACCTGTGAGAAGTACAGAATATATAGGGGGTAGGGAGCTTCTCTGAAAAAAAACTTTGAGCATCTCAGGGAGCCACCAGGTCAGCTGTGTTTTGGCATTGGTCCCATGCTAATTGCTAGTGGACTGAGTGAATTTGTGGCATGGCCTCCGACTTGTTTGGGTTTTTTTTTGCTCTGTAACAGTACTGTCTGGTCAGTGGGTTTGTCATTGCAGGTGTACTCCCTGTCCGTGTTATCCTCCACTGTGTTCACCAGTCCTGTGGCAGCTTCTCCCTGTAGTATCTCCTGTGCCAATTCAGATTTCTGGTCCTTCAGAACAGCCATCTTCTCTTGAATAGACTTCCTGTCTCTTCTAAAAAAATGCATCTTCCATGTTAAGGAATGTTAGTCTTATATAAGGCCACTCCAAGTGAAATACTGTAAGACAACATAGTTGAGTGTGTAAGAAAGTGTCAGCTGCTTGCAAAAGGGGAGTTGTGCTGTAAAAGTGAAATCTCTGGCATGGAGGGCAACTGCTCCTATTGTCTCCAACATCTGTAAATGCTGGGAGTGTTTCAGCTTACTGGAAATTCTTTGAATACTTTAATTTTAGAATTGCCTACTTAGGTTGCAGTTCATCTAGTTTATGATTATGTAAATTACCTTACAAGTAACTGTAATATGAACATGTTTTAAATTAAAATTCTTCAATGTTGTCATAATATCTGGATTTTGTATAGTATGTTCTCTTTTCTGTTCGTCTCCATTTTTTTCATACACAGAAAGCTTTACCCAAATGAGCCTTTTTTTTTGCTAATGTGTTAGTATGAATTAAGAAGTCATTAAATGCTTTGTACAACTATAGTTTTGTGAAGAGAAACTTTAATGCAGGAGGAATTGAGCAGAAATTTTGTGTGCATTCTTTAAGATGGTATTTTATGGGTAGGACCCTTAAATTTACCTTTGTAAGATGATTTTCTTGTGTATAATGAATTATTTTATCTGATAGATCTCGTCTATGCTTGAAAAGTATGTATGTTATTTCATTATCCAGGAATAAACAAATAGCTTTTTTTAATGCAGAAAAAAGTAATGGGAGAGGGGGAAATAGTACAAAGTGGCATTTAAGAAACAATTTTAAAATGCTTACTTTTGTATTTCTGCTTTGTTTTGCAGCAGATTAAAATAAATCTGAAGTAGTAGAAATTTCTCTTTCGTTTAATAATTAAAGTCTGTGTTAACAATTATTTTCTTGTGGGCTTTGTAGGATGCCTAGCTGTGAGTGTGTAGTTGATGTATTTTCAACCTTGTTTGCAACTGTTCAGAGGCTACTATGCAGTTATACTACTTAAATAGGAATGCCTTTTTATTTTACCTAGAATGAAAGATGTATCTTCCAAGTGTGAGAAAAGCGTTTTTCAAAACTAGCATAGAAGTCAGTGACAGTTACAGTTTTGTTGCAAAAAAAATCCCAAAAACCGAAGCAGGAGAGAGATGTCTGCTGAGGGAAGAATAACATTTTCATACTTTCATGTAGTAGGTATTACAACAGTTTGACAAATGTTGCTGTAGATACTAAAATTCCTCCTGGGTTGGAGGGATGAGAAATACATGGAGGGTGGATACATTAAAAAAATACAAATGCAGAATACATACATGCAAATGGGATCTGATTGAGAAGGTCCATGAAGGTAGTTGGAAAGGTATTATATGAAAAGTAGCATGTATTTGCTCTGGTTTTATTCTCCCTGAAGACCTTATCTTCAGGTTCAGGGAGACCCAGAAGTCTGGAGATGGGCTAGATGTTAACTGGAAACTTGGACTAGCTCTGTATGGTAGCTTTTATGTTTGAGAGACATGTTTGGTACACATGGTTTGATACCCATACAAATCCTAAGACTCAACACAGTTTCAAAATACACCTTCCTTATTTAAAAAGTTTTAAAGGCTGAAGCATATGATTCAGAAACAGAAAAACATCTCAAGTTCAGAGTCTCCTCAATCAATTTATTTAGGAAGGGAATAGTAGTTTGACCAAGTCTGCTGCTGTAAAACACAGCTAACCCACTTTCCTTTCTGCCCAAAGTTTCCTATGTTGTGTATCCCCTCCTTCCCCTAATATTTAAAGCAGGCTTTAAAAGGTTTGTGTGTAACCACAGGCTTGCTGCTGGCGCCCATCTGTTCTTCCAGACTCCAGACACCTGAAAGTGAACCCAGCCAAACTAGTTTGCTGAAGCCTTGGCAAACCATTGTCCCAGGATCTCCCTATTTTAGTAACAGTCCATTAAGACTAAATGAGTGATCCTTGTCTGATAGACTCCGAGACAATCCTGCAAACCTATAGTTGGATACCTAGATGTTCAGTGATAGGTGGTTTTCTTACAGCTCTAATTGCTTTGGGGGGACTGCTGCCAGTGCTACCTGGTAGTGATTCCTGCCTGTGGTACAGGACCAGTACTCATCTGGCAGCAGCTAGTCAAGAGAATTCAGTGGAGTTTGACAACATGATTAAAGTGATCTAACTTGAGACTGTTGCAGAAACAGGCAGATACTTCCGCCCTTGGTTTTCTCTCCTCCACCTTCCCTCTTGCGTTATCTAATGATCACACAGCAATGTGGTAACTGTAAGCGTAAGAATAGCCTTCAGGGGGTTTGAAGGGTTTATTCTCTTTTGGATCCCTGAGCTGACCTGGCTTGCCAGCAGCACTTCGCATAGATATGCAGGTAAAAAAAAATGTCTAAGCTGCTTTTCAGACATATCTTGTACTTCTGATCAGAAGCCTGGCTGAGTAGGGCTGCCTGTTCAGTGCTGGAGTCCCATGCTTCATCTCCCACCTCATGAGCCTGAACCACTTGGTAGTGTTCAGTATTCTTTCATGATGTCTGAGGGCGTTGGTGCCAGAAAGTATGTTTCAAAGCAGTTGTTTTTAGTCCATTTTCTCTCAAAATTTTAATAACTTGATCGTCTGAAGCTGTTTCTTACTTATTGAAGGGTTTTTAATCTAAACTCTTTTGCTGCAACCCATTTTAATCCTAAAGAGCAAGACAAAACTTAGGTGAAGTGCACTGATGAAAATGTCAGGGATGGCTCCTAGCTGCTTCAGCTTGGTTCCCAGATATGGTTTTAATTAAGTGAGTAGGTCGTGATATTATTAGTGATACATTCAGAAATGGATCTTAGGAGAAAAATCAGAAATTTGGTATTTTGAATGACAAGGTAAAAGCTTGTGGTCTGAGGTAAACCACATGCAAACTGATTATGCAAACTGGTACAGGGTTTGGGTCTGATAGAGATGCTACAAGGTCAAGGGATGTTTTTGTCAGGATCCAAAATGTTTATTTAAGTACTAGGAAATGTTAACTGGAGGTGTAGAATTAAAAGGAAAAGCAACCAAAGATGAAAATTGATACAACCCACTCAAGAAAATGAGGACTTCAGAAGGATAAAACAAGCTGTGTGACAAAAACAGGGAAGGAAGATATATTCCCAACCAAAGAAAAACAGCTCTTCTAGAAGAATGACTGACTCTTACAGGTTGATACTGGTAAAGATGCAGTGTTTGTTTTGAGACCGGTGAAAAGGTCACTGCAGGCTTTAGAAGATTGTTTCAGTTAATTTCCATTTGCAGCGTTCCTTCTGGAAGAATAGATTGGGAAAAAAACATGTGTCCCCTAGTGTCCTCTCCCCCCAGTCAAAAGTGTGATGCTCTGTGCAACATAACAGTTCCTTGTTTTTCAAACTTGTGTTGGTTATCTGCAATGATGAAGCTGAATTCTGTTAGATAAAATAATGGACAGACTGGGAGATCAGTGAGGTAGTATCAATTGGCATTTTCTTTTATGAAGATGGACTGTGGTAGTGTCCTGTTTCCAGCATGTTTTTGCTGCATATATGTTTGTCCTAAGAATAATGAGATGCTAATGAAGTTGTTAAGGCTGATGGTGAAGTTCCCTTTTTAAAATCGTGTCATTATGTGGTAGAGTTTAATCTTTTCTTCTGTGTAGCTGTGATCTGATGTGTTGGTAAAACCCAGCTGACAAAAATACACAGTAAAATATAGTTGATGGGTTAGAGGAAACTATAGGACTTAACCAATTTTCATACCTGTTTGTTCAGCTGAGGGAGTCAAGGAGAGCTGGTTACTTTAGAATGCACAAAGTGTGTGCTCTATAGCTGCCTTCTTTCAGATTGGGTTACTGTATGCATCTCTACTTGTGACACTAAATATTTTTAGTTAGTGTATTAGTATTTAGTAAGTGTTCCTGTTCTTCTAAGGGTAAATATAATAGAAACTAAGTTCAGAGAGACCTTCCTCAGGAGCACAATTTAATGGAAAATATCTTTTTTTCTTTTAATATGATTTAGCAGTTCATTCAATTTAATGAAAAGTCAAGGGACTGATGCTGATTGTAATGCTCAGAGCACTCTTTAATTTTTGGCTGAAAAAGAAATTGAAAATGGAGCTGATACCTAAAAAACCATCCTGCTTTGAGAAGTGAAATAGGAGAGATTTTACTTGTTTCTTGCAAAACATTGATTTTATTCATATCCTGAGGACAATTTAGAGTAGATGCCTTACATCTGAATTCTGAAGTTGTATGCGATACCTATGGAGGAGAACACATACAGAAGAATGATAGATATGGAAACCTGTGAGCTTGGATAGACTCACAAGAAACAACACTCAGGTCCTTCCTGGCTGGTAGCTTGTAGCTGCCCATTGCCAAGTAAGTTCCTATTTTCTAGGTAGGCCTAGAACATGGGAGAACAGCTCTAGATTGATACATGAGCAACCAAGTTCTGAATTGCAGAAATGCTTGGTGGGTATGGCGTACTGTCACATGTGAGGGCCTCATCAACCAATTCAAAATTGCTGTGTGATAGATTCTTTGTAGACTGTGGAATACATGGAATTATTAGTGCTGTTGACCACTGAATATAGTATTTGTTCAGTTATCTGATATAAAAATAATTTAATTTGCAGTGAAGTTGGTTTTGAGGATTGTTTTCTAGGAGAAAACAAGGTTGTGGTATAGATTGTCACTTCTGTGAATCTCAGTTTTTTTTCTTTCAGCTTTTACTTGAGTGGTTTTCTCTGTTGTGAATTTGACCCTATTTTGGCACATACAGTAGACTTTCTAATGACACTAAAGCAATTTATGACCTACTTATCCTTTCTTAAAGCCATGTCTTTTGTTGGCTATCCTAAACTGCGTCATTTCAGTGCAAATGATCCTAATCTGCGCGTGTTTTTCTAGTCTTATCCCTGACTGAGGCATGATAAAAGATGTTTGAATTCTTCTGAAATGCATGTAGATGTAGCCGTGATATCTCCAGACACATAGGGCTGCTGTGCACTGATGAAAGTGAGTTATTTGGATACAATTCAGATACTAAGACACAGAAATGTGTGAGTTTTCTATAAACAGCAGATATGACAGGAAAAAAGTATAAAAAAGGAATTATTTGAAACCTCTTTATTACAGATGCGGTGCTGCTTATCAAATTTGAATAAAGAGTGGGACTTTCTTTTGGAAGTGATTTCAAGGAAGTTCAAAGTGGACTGAACATGTAAACAACAGCTACAAAGTGCAGATTGCTGGTACCTAAGTAGGGGTCAGACTAAGTTCAGTACTACTGAGTGATGCTAGAAGCTGCACTGTGATAGTAATGTTGCTTTAGAGAGAGGTCTGCTTACTATATTATTACATAATATAATAACAAATAAGATAAGTTCTGTGATGTGGTAGCTATGTATGTGCTAAGATCTGTTTAACACAGGAAAAGAATTGATCTTGGTTTAAATTTTTCTGATATAAATGCAAGCATGTGCCTGTTGGAGACAAACAAGCCTGTTAGGTCCATACTCATAACTTCTGCTGAAATAGAAACAGGTAAAATCATTATTTTTGATGCTACCATACCCAAATATAGCAATGCTGCTTTTGGCATAAGGCAGAAGGGATGGTAAGCTGCTGGTGGGATCACGTCTTGTTAGCTGAGGAAAGTGGGCAGCAGCATGGCCTTCCATCTCCTCCCTCCTCCTCTTCTGCCTCCACGCTGCTGTTACCTCTTCTTCTCAACCAGTGTAACTCAGTCCCAAGTGTTCACCTTGATGACAATTCTGTAAATCACCACAAATGCTTGGAGACTTACTACAGGAAAACATTCCAAGCATAGTGTTGTCAGCTGGAGTTACAGTATGTCCTCTGCAGCTGCAATGAGACATTTTTCATACTCAGCCTTCGCTTTTGAACGATATGCTGCAAACTTCAAAATGAACACTTGTTCGTGAAGTGCATCATGAAAATGACATTTGATATGCACTTTAAAAATACTTCTTGTTTTTCTTCATTTAATTCCTGCTGAAATTTTTGCCCGGTATTCCTCCTGGCAATGCCATGCTCCACTTCTATTTTTTCTTGGGTGCTAGCTTGTTTGGGGGTTTTTCTGTGGTTTGTTGGTTTTTTCGTTTGGTTTTTTTTTAAAATAGGCCATATGTTTCCCTATATGGCTTTCTTCGTGTTTTCTACTTTACTTTCTTCACTCACTGTTTATATTTTCACCTAAACATTGCTCTGCCACCTCTCAAATGCCTTTTCCTCTATATGGATATGGCAAAATATGAAGGCTTAGTTGCTTTTCAGATGCTGCAAGTAGGAATTTTTTGTGTTCCATCTTTGAACCATTAAGTTTAGCTGGCCACCTACGTACAAATATTTCTAGAGCTGGCTTCTTTCAGAGGTTTCTTGGAACTCAAGAGGACTAAAACTAACCAGATACTGTTATCTACACTGTTTCTTTTATGCTCCTGCATACTGAGAAGGAAGACAGATGGGATTCTACTTAGTGTGCTTCCTTGGGCATACGAGTTGCAGTGAAGGCTGGGAACAGCCAGCTATATGCAAACTTCAGTGGTGGGTTGGTATGTTATGGAATGTTGGCTTCATAATCATAAATATGTTTTTTATATAGGTACAGTATTTAGAAATGATAGAAAGTGCTGTTTACATAGGAAGATTTTTTATTGTTTTAGTACTTTGATAGCTTTGGGAGTATTTGACATTTTTGAAGCAAAGGCATGTGTCAGTCCAAGATGCCTTTCATAAGAGCTTCACAAGGGAGAATCAGAAGCTGGATTTGATGCTATCTGCAAGAGCTGTTGCATATTGAAGGATGTAAAAAAGTCTTTGCAAACTGGTTAATTATTTAGAAAAAAATATACGTGCTGAAATCTGGTTTATACTGATGAAAATTGAAAATAAATGTCTCCTTCCATTTGCTTAAAATCTTCTGGCCATTTGTTTCTCAACTATTTTTTGTTGTTCTTTTTTTAAACACCTCTAGCTATCAGAAATTCTTGGGTTTTGTGTTCTGCAAGAGGAAATCATAAGTTGACCTCAGGTCTCTTGTTGATATTAGATGTCTTAAAATCATCACTCATGTATTTCAGGATAAATAATTGTTTCATTATGCCAAATAACCCTAATTGGTCTGATTTAACTTGGCATTTTGCATAGCTACTAGCTGGTGATACTGCTCATAGAGGGAGCATTCCCTTTTAGAAAGTGCTGCAGCATTCTTTTTTCAAAAGAGCAAGATGTGAGTGAAAATCTTCTGGATTTTGAAAAGCAGCATAGTCTTAAAAGTACCTGAGTTTTGTCATTCTTTGATTTAAATTTAAATGCCATCACAGAAGCCTGTCTTTCTTGTGCTGGTCTCTATTCAGTTCTAAATGTTCAGAGGCAGAACGCTGAGGCACAGCAGTGACTGACAGTGTAGGATGTCATTTTGCAGAGTGCCCGAATAAGACATCCCTGTAAGTTTGACTTTATTGTTTTTGAAGTCATTTGATTTGTTGTGCTTTGGTCTTAAAATCGTGCAGGAGAAAGGATTGTAGGCCCACTTGAATTTCTACAGTTTTGGCTCCAGCTCTGAATTTGGAACCTTCATTTTCTTTTATAAATCATAGATTCAGAAGAGAGAACTGCAGTAGTACCTCAGCTGTGGGGAAGGGAGGTTGAGGAAAGTTACCTGTTGGTTTTCTCTCAAGGGCGTGGGCAGCATTCCCTTGTGGTGCAGAGCAGGTGCTGTGTGAGGGGCCCCTGCCCAGGCAGGCAGGGCTCCTCCATGCCTGGCAAGGCCTACCAGCTGCCTGCCCCACGTTGCACACATTTTAACACTCTCCACCAAATGTTTAAAGGGATTACAATATAGATTTGCAAAACCATGAAGTTGTGGCTTTTTATTATTACGTTTATCTGGGTTTTGAATTACATGTTTAAAAGTGAGTGTGACAGTGTGAGGGTGCGCGAGGGAGGGATTGAGGAGTGGCTGGATACTGGCTGGTCATACCTATTCAGCCAACTGTATGTTTTCCATGAGACTTGCCCACTGACACAGGTTATATTTATACTGTGTACCACAACAGAATTTAGCATAATGCTACTCTAATGCTCCTGGATTTGCTTCAGGTTTGTATTATTTTAAGACATTCAAGAAAAAATAAAAAGACCAGGCCTTTCTTCAGTATCTTATTTTGAGAGGTGCATCTTTATAATTCAAGATTTATATAGAAGCTACAGTCCTGTCTCTCAATATGTTGTCCATACAGGTAGGTATACCTTTGCTTATCTGGCCTTTAAGTGTTATTTTTGCTGAAAGTTAAAAACCAAAAAAAACCCCAAACCGTTAAAACCAGACCCAAACAAAACTACTTTTGGAAACTACAAGTAACCTTGAGGTAGCATTTCTACCTCTGTCTGAGTTAGTAACAACATTGTTAGGAATTCAGATTGGAAGTGAAACTATTCTACAGTTAGAAAATATTTTAAGAAATATTCCCAGATGTTTAAAGCAATAGAAGGTCTGAAAAGAATCAGGTTTTACAGTTTTAGTGTACTTCAACTTTAAAAAAAATTGGAAATAGCAATGTTAAAATTTTATGATTTTTGTTTGTTAAATGTCTCTTGAAGGTCTAATTGTTTGGCCTGAATTGTTACAGATGTATTTTTATCAGTAATTTGAATGATTTACAAAGATGTACTTTTAAAAGTGTGTCGATGCTTTATATTTAAAAAAAACAAACAGTGAAACAATTCTGAAAGGCATTTTTTTTTAAAAAAAAGGCAATTAGAATACATGTTCCAAAGATGTTAGAGTTTTTAATTTGTTTTTACATCCTGTGGACTGTGGGCAAATTTTTTTCATTGTTTGTTTCTTCAAATGAGGGTTTGCACAGCTGCATGAACACAGTGACACTTTCTGTGTCTCTCGTCCCCTACTATCATTCAGTTAAGATACTCGTGGAATTAATTTGAACGACGCCATCTATGGATTTTTTTAAACCCGCTGGGTTTAGCTGAAATCTTGAATGTTAGCTAATTAGTTAAAAGTTCTTGGCGGACCAGTTGTGCTGTTAGTTGGTGCCCCCACTAGCAATTAGGCCATGTTTCCCAGGAAGGCCACGCTGAGCATGTTTATTTTAAATGTATATGCAACATTTTTTAGGCAGGTCTCTCTTGTCACATTTTAGGAGTCAGGAATTGCTGTCCGGTCTTCTGAGCAGTCTGATAGGATCACTTGCTTGCACTAGTGAGTCTCCAGTGAGCTCAGTAAGCAGTTTGTAATGAACTGAATCAATTCAGTGGCCACTTCTCTCCCCTTCCCTGTGCTTGCCACCCTTCTGGTGACCTTCAGGTTCAGCCAGTACTTCAAGTTAATTATTTCTGTAATGGCTTTGCAAACTTGTTTCTAGATACTGTGAACTGGGCCAAGATTCAAATGTAAACATATGCCCCTCTTTCTGGTTCTGAGATAAATAATATGAAAATGCTATCTGCAGTGTATACTGTTATCAAAGTATGAGCATAATCCAGTTTCTTAAGTTCTAAATTCACAGATATGACTCAGCTTTGTATATAAAGTGTCTCGAGAGAGAGGTGTTTTCCTGTTTTTACTTTGTGTCCATATATGTGTTTTGTTTACAGATGTACATACACACAAAATTCAGTTGTGAGATGTTTTTATTGGTTTGGTGGTTTTTTTTTAATTTAGAATGTAGGCCGTGTGGCTAGTTACAATATTTTATTTCCAGTTCCTGGGATTGGTTTTTGTATGGACTGTTTGACTTTTGTACAGTAATCTCAGAGGGTTGTTATTTATTGTCTCAGATATACTGAAATTCCAAACCTTTATTCATGGTATTAAAATATATATTTCATGTAAGGAGGGGAGAGTATCTGAGTTTTACAATAATTCTAGAAAATAAGTGTTCCTTTTTTTTTTCAAAATTGTTAATTTCAGTTTTCAGTAGCTATTGAGGAATATACAGCAATGACTCCTAAGGGAAAAAATTGAATTAGAAGTATATTTGCCTTCATAAAACAATGATATTGAAAAGCAAACGTGTTCTTCCAGTCTTACCCAGACTGCATAATCCTTGTCATGGAAATATCAGGGCAAAAGTATCAGGAATTATTTTCATTTCTTTTGCTGCTTTTGTCCCTCCTAGTATTCCTTGGGATACTTACAGTTCTCTATATTTAGACCACAAGAGTCTAAAAGCGGTACCTTTAGCGTCAGTGTTAGCACTTGAAAGCTTTAGCTCAAAAAAAGAGCATGATATGAATCAAGCTACTGTTTCCTTGTCATCTGTTTAGATTTAGAATGAACAATATATTATATAGATGATCGCTGGATTTTCTGAATTGTTCTTCTGTAGCTGTCTGTTGAACCATGACCTTTATTCAACAGATAGATTTCAAAAGATAAAAATTAAAGTGCTATACCAAAAGGTTTAGTAGGTGATGGTGGAAATCTCATATGTTTTTACTTTTTCACTGCTTCCAAGTTTACATAAAGCACCTTTTTCTAGACATGATGTCAAAAGGCATGGTTCTGGATTTATTATGCACCTCCAATTTCCTTTTCACTGCATACATGTAGCTCTATAAATTAAATACCCACCAAGGAAATGAAGTTATGTTATGTTTGCTGGCTTTAGAAAGATGAAATTTCAAGATGGAAGTAACATCTACTTTAAAAAGGTAAAATATAAGCAGTTGTTTGTGTAGGTTGTTCTGTTTTTTTCCCAAAACATGGAAGTCTTAAAATATGCATGCATACATTCCGACACACAATAATACACTGTTACATGTGAAATTTTTTGTATATGGTACCAGAATAACCAAAATGTCAAATACACCCTTATTTGAAGTCATACTATAAGTTTTGATTAACATTTAGTTTGAAATACAATTAATTAAAAAAATAATTTTCTTATGTAAACATCAAAATCTTCTCATTTTTAGGATTATTCTGGTACTGTCTTTTTGCTCAGTTGTGCCCCACTAACTCAGGGCATCATTCACTTGGTCTTGTTTACCAAATCTGTTCTCTTTTTGTATGCGATGCAGAATCAAGTTATCTACACATGGGAAATGATTGCTCTCCTTTCCATTGGTAGCACTAAGTTTCTAATGAAAGCTTTGATTCTGTAGGTACCAGGTTGACCTCATGTACCATGTGGACCCTGTCATTGCTTTGCTGAGACTGGCTGTACTGTAAATAAACAAATGCATACGCTTTTACAGGACAGGGTAATCTGAATGCTGTGGAAAACAGAACAAATGTAGATTTCGTTACCAGGTTTAAAAAGTGTCTTTGAAACAGTTGGCCTTTGAGTTACTTGGTTTATAGTGAATAATGTTCTTTCACTTAATTTGCCTGAGGGGATCACTGTTCATTTTTTGAGAGGGATAGAGGAGGAGAGGCCTAGTTGGAGTGGCTGAAGGCAGGCTGGGAAAAGAGTGTTCTCACTTCTTTGACAAGGAGTGTGCTGCCTTTCATCTTTTTTCTGTTTCTACCATCCCTTTAAATCCTGTGAACTTGCAGCAACTTCACCTGTCCTTCCTTTCCTGACCCAGGAAAACCAAAGCCCTGTAAGCACCTGCAAAAGGAAAATCAGATAACTACTTCTCCAACCCTACTAATCCCCTAGCATTGCTGATCTGATTTTGATCTGTAAGCAGCTTCATTTTGAAGTCTACTTTAAAGGATCAGTAGATTATGAAGTTGTCCATCTGTAGAAATAATAACTTTTTAAAATGCTATACTAGCCTTTTATTCATCCCCTGCACTTTTTAATGCATTCCTTCTTTTATCATGTCTGTAATTTATTGACCCAGTTGATCAAATACAACTGCTTCAATGAGATATGTATTTTCCTCTACAGCAGCAGCCTAATTTTCTGCTAGATGTGTTATGTGGAAATACGTAAAAATTAGTTTTTTCCTGTCTATATTAGAACATAAACATTGAAAGAGCATGAAAATTCACTTGGACTTTTTTAATAAAGACGTTTTTGTAAGTGGCTGATTTTATTTTGACTTTGTAAAAAAGTTGGTTTCCCCACTGCTGCTTTTGCCTGTTTTAGCTGACACCTGCATAGCAATTACCTGATCTGTGACGTGGGGGGCTGTTGCACTGTTAATCCAACTGGTATTGTTGAGAAGCATTGTTACTCCATATTAATTTTTCTTTACCTCAGAAGTTAAATCTTTTAACTGGAGAAAGGTCGGAGTTAGAGCACTTCTTCCAAGAAGAACAGTGTAAAGCCAGTGTGGTGTACCAGCATCAAAGTTGTTGGTGGCAGCTGATGATGCATATGCCAGGAGATAATGGTTGCATTTCTGGGAATTAATTTTCATTTTGTGAAGTACTAGTTCTTACCACTTCTTGATGTAATTGCAGAGATTTAGTAACAAGTACTATTTAAGTAATACATTAAAAAATACATATATGTGAGAGTATTTAATTCTGAGTTATTGATTAAAGATAACAGATTCCAGCTATTTAGGATGATAATTAATTGGCAGAAGTTAAGCAGCAACTAAGTACTTCAAAGCATTTATATTAGTGTTGGATTAGTTTTGTGATTGTCTCCTGCATAGTTTGGCATTCTGTAATAATAAATGTAAAAAAGCACTTTTTATTTCATACACCTGTTACCAAATGGATGACTGATTTTTCAGTATATCCTGATTTTTTTTCTCAAATACATGGAAATTATGAATTAAGCTCTGCAAGACAGGAGGTGTGTTTGCAGCTTTTTGCTTGTGTTGACTCCTGTCATGGCTCAAAGTATTGAATTTTCTAGGTAAGTGGAAATATTATGGTCAGAAGGTGCAAGACTGAGCTGTATTGATCAATTTTAATTGTTCCTTAACTGTAGCTCGTCAGTAACTTCATAGGCTTATGGTTTAATACAATTAAATTATATAATATTTTTGTGACCTATTGTTGGAATTGATCCTTTGATGTAATTGGAGATTCAGAATTTTGGATTCTTGACTCCTGAGACAGTAACATATTAAATAAGAAAACACAGAGAGATTGAAATCTGTAAAGTAGTGTTTTCTTTCTTCCCCTTGCCTCCTTCCCCACCAAAAGCTGACCTTATGAATACCTAGAAGGACATGTGGTTTTGTTTTTATTAACTTTAAGAAGCTGCCTAAGAGATCAGGAGTTATCATTCTGTAAAAGTGTAGAAGCATTACGTGCCACTGAATTTGTGAGTTATAGGAAAAGTGGCTTAATAAGAGGAGGTCATGGGAATTGGTGGTTCCATCCCTGTTTACCTTGTCATCACTTTTGTTCCTTATCTAGCCATTTTCTTCTTCCAGTTCTTCCCGATACATATTAAACATGTCAGGAGTCTTTGTGGCTAACTGAAGATCAGAAGGCTATTTGTACTAATGGATATTAGGATGAAAAGACTTATGGGTATTCATAGGTTGCAGACAGTCAAAAAGGTTTTTACTTACACCTAATATAAATTTTTCTGTTTTATTGTTTGTGTGCGTATGATATCCTAGTGGCTGCTTTTTTTTTTTTTTGCATCAGCTTTGCCATGTTATTTACAGGCTTTTTTTCTTTGTCTATTGGCAGGTATTTAATTAGTCAAGGAGCACATGTAGGAGCTGTAAATAGTGAAGGAGACACTCCATTAGATATTGCTGAAGAAGAGGCAATGGAAGAGCTGCTTCAGAATGAAGTAAATAGACAAGGTAATTTTGAATACACAAGGGTGGTTGTATTTATTGGACACTAAATGTATTTTTGAAAGCTTAGGCTAAATTGGGACTTTTAAAGTCACTCTATGTTCTGGAGAGAGTTGTCAATATAGAATGTACAGTGCTTAAGTGTATATCTCTTAAGACAGATTTACATAATTTAACAGAAAACTAGTAATTATTTCAGGCTTTGCCCAATTTTGATTTATATGCTTAAACCCATTTAATGCCCAGAGCAAATGGTAAAAAGAAACTGGAAGACATGATCTGCAGGGACATAAGAGATACCTACTGATACACAGAAGTACGGTGGATTTGCAAAGGCTTTGATTCAATAAATTGGTAGTGTTAACAGAAATTTGATTAGCAGTTTTTATTTTTACAGTTAATACACAGTGAACATCAGGTTAGACAGTTATGTGCATTTTTTGTCTGTATTACCATTTCTCTATTGTAATTAGTTGTTCTCTTTTTTAACAGTACTATCAGTCTTTGCTCAAGAGTTGTTTGCCTCAGCCTAGATTTTTTAAGGTTGTTTTTGAAATGTTTGGCTTTACTGATACGTGATACTAATTCACTGCATTAGCTCTTTGTAAAATTGAAATTATTTGGGGAATGAACTCTTCCAAAATCTCACTCTTATATATATATGTTACTGCTTTTTTAAAAGAAATTATTTGTTATATGCGATTTTACATACATTTTTACAATGCAGATATTCAGCATTACACACTAATTTTTATTCTTTTGCAAGTTCAATTAAATGATTTTGAACAGCCCAATTATAAAATTAGTATTACCGACCTAAACTAAACTCCACAAATCACTGAAAAGTTCAATGAGGTTTACATATTTCACAGTTGAAGCTCACTGTAAACTGTCTGTAGTACTGTCTTTATAAATCTGAGAAGGACGTACATGTTCTAACATGTTCCCACATGTAGCTATTAGCTTCTAAAGGAATAATCTAGGTTGTTTTAAAATACTAAATTTCACTTGTTCTGGGCAACCTACTTTCCTTCCACTTGCATTTTTATGTCAGTTGGTTTGCTTGCTTGTTTCACAGAAGCAGGGAAGAAGGCATGCTTTATCCCTCCTAAATTTGTGTCTGAAGATGTAAGAACTAAGGGCTTTTACATGCAGAGATGAAATCAAATGAAGTACATCATGATTGTGGATGAGAATGGAATAGAAAGGCTATGAATGTGGATGTGAACTTACAGTGTATATCTTACTAAGTCACGAGAGAGTTGTCTCAGCAGTAAGATTTTAATTAGGCACTTTTGATGGCATCCTTAGCTTGAATATAGATATTACTTAAAATTGTGTGTTAATCTTACATAAAAAATGATTATTTAGTCATTATCAGGATCATTTAGAAAGTGCCTAATTGTGTGTATGTTGTGGTTAGGGAAGTTAGTAGTTCTAGAATAGGAACTTAATTGTTTCTCTTAATGTGGAATTGACAGTGAGGAATTGTGACAGTTTCATCTTTGACTATACATGTAGCTGAATACAATTATCCCTCCAGCAGTGAGATAATTCATATTCCTTCCATATGATACACTACTTCATATCAAATAAAGCAGTGACACAGTTTTGATAATTGCAAGTTAACAGTGGGAATGATCAACCCTGGCTCAGTGTTATGGGTGGAAAACCAGCCTATTTATTTTCAAAACAAAATATATGGGTGACAAAATATCCTATCTCTGTGTAGGTCAAATATGCATTGTGAAAATTAAGTAGGCATTTTCCATAGTGTTTTTGCCTTGCAATCCTTTCATGTGTTTATTCCTACATTCATTGTAGGTTCATTTTTGAATGTTGCAGTGTTAATGCTGTAAATATGGCTTCCTACATACTGGCAGGCAGAGTTGTTTGGTGGCAAAAGATTGCTTGGAAAGATCAGTCAGGTTCATTGTGATTTCAGATTTAAGTGATGACATTTGTTGTTCGTTTCTGTTAGAATCTCGAGGAGACTCACTTGTTAGATCTCCTTTCTTACTGCTTTTGCAGGCCTTATGTCTTTATAGGAAACATCCAGACTACTCAGCTACTCAGCATTCTACTGATCAGTTTGTACTTATGCCTAATTTTTTGCAGGTATCAAACTGTATTTTAAGGACATGTCTTATTACAGGACAAATTGTGGGAGCCTCTAGAGACACTAAATTCACAAAAATAAATAATAGAATACAATACAGTTCAGTTCTCTGTGATATTACAGGCTTAATAAGAGGAAGGATCTGCAATGTTTCCTCATCCTATTTTAGTATTCAGGCTCCAAGGTCTGATCTGACTAGGGAGGAGATGGTCAGTGATCCAAAATAATCTTCTTGTCATACAAGTTCTATTGTAAGGAGTGTTGGCCATAAAAGAAGAGAGATCTTCTAGTATTGTTATCCAGTGTCTGTTTTTCTTCAGTCATTCTGATCCCCACATGCTGCACCTCTAAATTGCACCAAGGGTCAGGTGCCTTTTCATGTGTCCTCCTGTGTCCTGCTGAGCAAATAGCATGACTTGGTATGATGGACTGTGCAGGAATTGTGAACTAAGGGAAGAGCTATCCTGTAACTGAAGCCGTACTGCTCTGATAGTTAGGAAAATATTTTTCTATCCTAATCTTCAATGGGGAATTATTGGCTTAATTACATTTTAAGCTTAAAACCTATCTTAGTTTTGTAATTTGTGAGAAGGTAAATTACATGCTCAAGTATTTTTTGACCTAGTTACAAACACTTCACAGATAGCAAGATCAGGTGTTTTGTGGAAATTATTCCAAAGTAGTGCCGAACAACTGTTTTGTTTGTGCTCCGTATGGTTGAACTATTTTGTGTGTTAAAAAAACCCCCTTCTTCTAGGACTTGTTTTATTGTTGCTGCTTAGGACTAATATCTTTAGCGTTGGTCAATCCCATGTATAAATAGGTGCCACTGCAATCCTCAAAATCATTTTGCTTCCTCAAAAATATTTAGTTTCTCAGTGTGATCTGTCATGTTTCTACTCTGCAGTGTTTCAACGCAGAGCTGTGGAAGTTGTCTTTTACCAGTAAAGTTTTCATTTGCACTGGTGAATACCAGCAGACTTGAAAGAGATGTGACTTTGGTCTTGGCTAGCCATGGCCAGTTTTAAATGTTCTCTCTCCTCAGGGCTCGAGTGGGGCTAACTATAATGGTTTGAAGTGATTTTTTTAGCTGTTGATCATCAGATGTCCTCTTAAAATTATTTTTAACTGCTTAAGCAGTTATTTTGAATTATAGGAAGCATTCTCAGGAGGTGAGTTAGTGGGGAGAGGTGATGTGAGGTGAATCAGGGGTTCATGATACAGTGTGGTAGCTATTTATTCAGTAACTATCCGAGTGATCACTCCTCCTATTCCAAGGAGAAACACGTTCCTCATTCTTAATTATAGGTAATGTAACAAGATTCTCCCAGATGTATTGCTTAACTCAGATTTGTTTATGTGGATAAAATGTGAACTATTACACTTGTGTATAAACATTCACTTCATGAAGTAAAAAGTGGGTTGATCTTCCGTGCAGTATCTATAAAACATGCCTTTATATGGCTGAGGCGTCCCGAAACCATGATTCAGCAGTTAAATTTATGCTGAATTTTCATTAAATGCTCACTGAATGGCACACTGTTTTCAAACCTGTTTGGGGCTGTTGAGTAACACTTGTTGATCAGAAAAAAAGTGGAAGCGTTTAGCAATAAATTATTAATGATTTAAGTTGTTAGGCTGCCAGAGGTTAAGCGCACTGGTGGTGTGAGCGAGTGCTGCGGCTGAGGCTGAGCTGGGAGGCAGCGCATTGCCATCTATGGGCCGTAGGGAGAAAGGGTTGGAAACAGATGATGAGTATTTTCTTTTCCCCGGGTATCTCGGTAGAGTCTGGAAAACAAAAGGAGGGAGAAGGGCCCATACAAGGTATAATAAAGGCTGTTTACATTCCATTTTCTGTAGTTAATAATGGGAATTTAATTTAGTTTATCTAAGAGCACAGCTTTTTTCTATGACACAAAGTTTAATTCCCATTTTCATGCCAGTTATTAATGTGGGATGTTTTATTTAGATTGGCAGGATTCTGGTACTTTCTTCTGTTGAAATACGATGAGAAATTTCGTGTCTTGTAAAATAATATATTGATACAGCCATTACTCCTCTGCAACCATTGTATCTTGTTTGGGCTTCAGAAATGCAATAGTTTGTGATATTGATGGCAGTCTATATTGAGTATTAGTTACTTTTCCTGAAAAAGCATTGCTATTTTGACATAATAACCTGGTTCATTAGGCCTGTCTGGAAAGTATGCTTAGATGTGACCCATTAGAAGCTCACAAAATCAGGGTTTGGAATGAGTTTTTTTCTCTGTTCTTTCTTTATTAAAAAGTGCTTCAAAACAAACAGCCACGTACGTGGATAGTTTTACACTGATGGGAATTTTTTCGAATTCTTCAGGTGGAGAAGGTTACTCATGCTGATAAGGATTCACAGTTGAACTTTGGGCATGCAAAAAGAGCGTGGACATAACTGTGACTAAGAGATGATCAAATAGAAACTATTTATTTGCATAGTAGTGTTTTGCAGGCAACACTGACATGTAAATGACTGTACTCTAGAGTATTGTCCCAGGATCTGCTGATAGCTGCTGTGTCATTCTAAAATGTGAACAGATGCTCAGGCCCATGAAGTTACAATTTGCAGTAATCCACATATCAATATTAAGCAGCTTTCCGAGGAATGAGAATATGTGATTGTCAGTATGTTATTGATTCAGATTTTCTGGTCTTCACTCTTCGTATTTGTCATACTTGCAAAGTTTTTCAGCCTTTTCCTCTGCTGAGTCCTTCAACAGCCTTGTATGTCTTCCTGCATCTTGCAGACTCAGCATCCTGGTTATGGTTTTACATCAGTTTCTGATAAAATGTAATTCTATTCATTTTTACCTAAATGGTCAAGACTAAATTGGTTTTGTTGGTCAATTAATTGAATGAGTCTAGGAGTTTGGTCAAGTCCTCGGAACACTGACCAACCTTCTTCAATTGCTTTATGGTACTTAGAGTTGTTTTATCTTTCGATTGTCCTTAGCATAAAGATTTTCAGTATATATCTCCCAAGTCCCTGCATAGCAGTGTGTAAGATTAGAGAAATCATACACATAAAAACATTCATTTGAGGGTTGGGCCACTTATTTTCTGTTAGAGGTCAACCCAGATGCAATTTGTGCTCTTGATGATCACAGTTTCTAAATTGCTTTTTCCTATGAGTTGTCACCATTTAGCCCTCACAGATAGAATTATGCTCATGCATAGTTCTTTTCAAGACCTCTTTCCTGCTATGTTCTTAAGTTTGCTCCATGTAGTAGTAGTTACAAAAATGCTTGCAAATACATGCTTGCATTGCCCATTCAGGGTCTGGAATTTATTTCCATCTGTTTAACCTGATGCATATACTTGCAGATGTTATGATGGTAGGCTGTGTTTCTCTCTTGTCATCGGTGTATGATATTTTTTTTGTGAGACATAGTGCAAAAAGTTTTCAGTGGTTTTGATGGTTTTTTAGTAGAGCTATGAAGTGTAATATCCAAAGTGCTGTCTATTTGTGTATAAGGTTTGTGATTCACAGGGAGAGGAGACAAACCAGAAATGCTTTAGAAATATAAAAGATACAACACCATCTTGTCATCAGTGTTGAGAATCGATATTTTTTCTTTTCCCATAGAGATCTGTTTGTAAAACAACTTTGGCTGTTGTCTACTGTGTACAGATAGATCAACTCAGACTTACTTTTTGGTGCTTAGAAAGTTAAAATAGAATTTTTCTCTTTTTTTTAACAGGTCACGTCAGTGGTTATTACTGTGATGGTAGACATTGTTAAAGGAATAAGTTTGAAGAGTTTTAGTAGATTGATTTTTATTATTGTTTATTTATAATTCTTTTTCCACCCAGCCTTCTCCTTTTGTTAAAAAATGCATTAAGCAAGCTGTCTTACTACAACATTGGATGTTTCCATAACCTTGGAATTCATCTTCCAAAAGATATTAATATCTAATTCTGAACATTATTCAGATAGTTTAGTTTTTATTTTATTATGTCACATAAATGTAGCATAAAATTTGTTTTGTAATTGAACTGAAGTATTTGAAGTAAAAAATTTCATGTGTTCTCTTCCCCTCTCCCCTTCCCTGTCTGAATTAGGGGTTGATATAGAATCAGCTCGAAAAGAAGAAGAACGAATAATGCTAAGAGACGCAAGACAGTGGCTCAACAGCGGCCATATAAATGATGTCAGGCATGCAAAATCTGGTGGTACAGCACTTCATGTAGCTGCTGCTAAGGGCTATACAGAAGTCTTAAAGTAAGTGCGATTTAACGTTTTCATGTTTTATTGTTTTGATGTAATGCTAATTGGGCACTTTGAACTTTTAGAGAGTGTATCTTGCAAATCCCAGTCTCTAGAATGATAGGTTTTCAAAGCTTGATTTTATGTTTTCAGGCACTCATAAATCATGATGTTGTTAGCTTTCTATTTTAAGTCATTCAAAATATGAATACAGTATACATGTTTAGCCTGCATACTTAAGAACAGTGATAAAAAATTGACGTGTTTCTAAAGCCAGCTATGTAAACAAGCTTAAGATCTTCCTATAATGCCAGTTAGCATCTGGGTTGGTGCATATTTTCAAGACACCATATTTATTTCCATACATAATGCAAGGTTTGTAATCCAGGCTAAAAGTTTTTACAGTTAAAAACCAGGTGATTTAATTTTGTGTTTTGACGATGTTGTTGAAAATGATGACTCTTGAAATCTTCACTGGAAAGCTTTAGGCTTTTGGTGTCCCCTAATTCACAGCTTTGCTTTAATGTAGTATCAGTACACATCATAACAGATTTAATTTCTTTTTCATCAAAGCTCTTTTATTGTAGTAAAGCATAATTAGTAATACATTGCTTTAACATGACTGCAGATTTATTTGACTGCTTTAGCAGTGCTAGGAGCACTTACCTGCTGTAACATGAGTGAAAATGAGCATACATCCTGACTGTGATTATTGGTTCCTTAAAGGTCTGCAGAGCAATTTATTGAATGGGAGTTCTGTTTCAAAAAACCCTTATGCTTCAACATGATGAAGACAAATTATTCTGTTGGAAAAGAGTAATTTTTGTTTTGGAGTAGCAGGTGTCTGTAAGGGAGTTGTATCTATAACTGGGTGCTTTTTAGCTCCCTCAGTTATTGTCTTTTTTGTAGTCCAGTCTGTATACTTCTCCTAGGAGAGGCAAAACATATGTGCAGGCAGTTCTTGTGGTTGCTTCGAATTATCAAAAATACGTGCTCTGTATTGGATGCAAGACTTTGCAGCTGAGCATGTGTGGAAGTTGACTCACAGGAGGATATTACTATAAGTATATTGGCTCTTGAGAAACTGAGAGAATTTTTTGAAAAGAATAGTTTGTTGTCATGTGATTTTTAACAATTATGGACAGTGGTTCAGAGAGCTCTTAGCCCTTTACATAAAAATATTCGTTAGGTTAAGTGTCCTTTGTCACTTTGATGCTCACGTGAGAACCATGCTGAATGTGAGTGCTGAATGCAGGCAGAACAGCAGATCTTCTCTTTGAGGAGCTCTGCTCCCTCTCAGAGAACAGTTGGAGCATGTAAACAGTAGATTTTTGCAAAAAGTTAATAACAGGAGATGAAAGTTTCAAGCAGCTAATGTTAGAATGGAAGGAGGTTTTAATAGCACCCTCCTTGAATAGAATAAAAAGAACTGTATCTAACAATTTTTTACATTTTACAACTCTTTTCCCTAGAAAGGGTTTTGTCTATTACTGCATGAACAGAGAAAAATGTCTAACTGTATAGAAACAATGGTCTTTGAAGAGGAAGTTTATAGAGAAGAAAATGCAAAAGGCTGTTTTTCTTAAATTTGCTTTAAAATATATATATACATACACACCTACTAAACAATGAAAACGCAGAAGCTTCTGTGAGAAGTAAAATTAATCAATTGTCAATAGCCCAACTAAAATATCCATGAGAAAAAAAGGAGAAAGATGTTATCATAGAACAGTTCTACAATTTTTACGAAAATTTATTTATCTCTGTCGTCAGTGTCAAGATCTATTTCTTTTAATTTCTTCAGGCTTTTAATACAGGCTCACTACGATGTAAATATTAAAGATTATGATGGCTGGACACCACTTCATGCTGCTGCTCACTGGGGTAAAGAAGAAGCATGTCGCATTTTAGTGGAAAACCTTTGTGATATGGAGGCTGTCAACAAAGTGGTAGGATTTTTATGTAATCCTTGTCAAGATACAAAGTTCTGGTCTCTAAAGTGACTTTAGAAGCCAGGGTAAGAAAAGTGATGATAAACTGCTGTTTACTGTACGTGGAGCTTTATATAATGCATGTGTTGTCAAATCAGCATGGTTGTGTTCAGAACTAAATTCTCTGATTGTCTAAATTGATTTCTAGGCCGACTTTATTCTATATTAAATGATCCATTCAGTGTTTGACATGGAAATGCACAATAGAAAGAGTTTGTTGACATTTCAGAGGTACAAAATTTGTGACTTGATGGATTGCATTCAGGCTTTCATTTGATCTCTGAAGATGATGATGATGCCTTTGGGTAGTGTTTTAACTCTTAAAATCAGCTTATGTTGATATGTTAGAATTGTCACTATATTATGCTGATTTGGGTGTGGTGGAAGAAACTTGTGGGCATCTCTGGACCCCCTGGGCATGACCTGAATGCTTCCTAAGCTCTATTTCTTCGACTTTTATGCAATGGCCTGTGTAGCTTGCTGGTCTTGCTCCCAATAGGCACAAATATATTTTGAGTCATATAGCCATCGAAAGGATCCAAACCTTTTCATTCAGCTGCATAAATGCTGAGCTCTCATTCTTCTCCCTGTAGTGTGTTTTACAGATAGATTCTGTTCTGCTTCCAATTTATGTGTTAGATTTTTTACTAGGTTTATGAAAACGTGGATGTAATACACTAGAGAGCACTCTCATAAAAGTATGTTCAAATCCACTGGACAAGAATAAGAAAAAAGGAGGCATAGAGAGGTGTCAGCTCAGGGGGTTTTTTTTTGTATATGGGCTTGTGTCTGCAAGCTAGGAAAGATTTGCCTGTTTTTAAGTAAGCTAGTAAGCATTTTTGCTTTTGGAGATACGAGGATTGAAAACTCTGGGTTTAGTTCAGTTGTATGTGCGTAGCATCTCGGAGAGCTCAGCCATTGTTGTTTAGGCACCTGACTTCAGGTATTAACTGTTGCAGATTTTGGTTTAAGATGTAACCTTCCAACTGCAACAGTTTTTTGCAAAGTGACTTCTTGTGGTCATAGTAGGTCTAACTACCAGGTAATAGCTACCTAAAAATAGAAGGCCACATTAAAAACTGTAGTCATACTACAAATATAGACTTGTGATAATAGTTCAAATGGCAGAAGACCTCAAGCTGTTTTGGCTAATGCTTGTTGAAAGGTGCACATGCTTCTGCTGTATTATCAGAAGTGTAATGGATGTGAAAATTAGTGGTTTAAAGGTTCATCTTTTCTAACAAGTTAAGATAGTCTTCACAGTGTAATTAGGAATAAGTTTGCCTTTAGTTAACATTTTGAAAAACTGAAATAAGCACAGACAAACAGGAGCACCTTTCATTATTTTTATAAGCTGCTGTGGCCACTTTCAAATGACAACTCTGTTTTTACTACTGGTTATTGTACAGAACTACTTACTAGTTTGATCTTGTCATGATCCTCCCAACATCTCAGTGAGTCCACCCAGCACATTGATGCAGCTGCATTTATGCCAGTGAACCTAGGACTTCCCTCCCTAGATTCCAGCCTTCGGGTATATGTCCCATAGAAATCATACACTAAGGAGAAATATGAACAAGTGGTTGTAGCAGATCTTTTATAAAATTGAATGAAAATTGTAAAATACAGTTTTGCTGTAAAATGTGAAAGCATAACTACTTAAATTTAGTATAACTTGCTTAAATAATTTAAACTTAAAAAATCAAGCTATTTGTGATAGTCTAAGATGGGCAAGATACTGAACTGCTCAGGATCCATCCATTCAGCTGCCATTGTGACCAGTTGTTTGGAACTAGTACTGTAAGAATTATATTCGTCGATCAACTTTTCATTCGTAGTGTTCTCTTCTTCCTTCAAATGACAGTAAAATTTTATTGTCATGTCTTTATCACTTAAAAACATGTTTACTCATCAGGTGTAAATGTTTTTGTTTCAATTACACCCCTCTGCTCAAAAAAAAGTCATATTGCAAGATTGTTTTCAAATACTGACAGACTAACAGTTTGCAGTAGAGCTTGATTCATATTTTCCAGTTTCTCTCTTTAAATGTTCTTTTTAACCTGCATCATCATGTGATGAGAAGACATCGTAGTCCAATACATTTAAATTCTGTTGTACAACTATGGTGTTTTACTTCTTCCTCTTCTCCAGGGTCAGACAGCATTTGATGTGGCAGATGAAGATATTCTAGGATATTTAGAAGAGTTACAAAAGAAGCAGAATCTGGTAGGTCTTGTGCATATATATATATATATAAAATTATACATATGATTATGGTATCCAACTCAGGGCAGCATATAGATTAAAACCAAAGCTTTAAATTTGGGTCTTCAATTCAGGTGATGCCACAGTCATCTCAAAAGGTCTTTCATGCCCTTACTTGGTCAGCTATGGTGACCAAAAAAGCCTTGGAAGAAAACAGGTGATCTACGTGCCTTGTCCAGTGGGCATTTTATGATCTGAAGTATCAACAAAGAGCATCTTACTGGGAATAACAGTTCCTAAGATTTTTAGAGCTTTGAACATTCATACTTGGAAAGTTTATACACATTCTAGTGTTTGTAGTATTTAGAGATTTCCTTCTATTTGTAACTTTGTCACACTGATACTGTTCTAACAATTAAACTGTATCATTCTGTTTTGAAGCTGCATAGTGAAAAACGTGAAAAGAAATCTCCCCTAATTGAATCCACAGCCAACATGGATAATAATCAGACACAGAAAACATTCAAAAAGTAAGTAAAATAGGAAAAATTATGAGCTCTTTAAAAGGATGACTTTATAAGCTGTCACAAAGTTCTACTTAAAAGGCTGTAGTAAATCTTTCAGTACTTAGTAAATACTTCTCTTTTCAAACTCAGTAAGGAGACACTGATTATGGAGCAAGAAAAGAACGCATCTAGTATAGAGTCTCTGGAGCAAGAGAAAGCAGATGAAGAAGAAGAAGGAAAGAAGGATGAATCCAGTTGTTCTAGTGAAGAGGAAGAGGATGATGACTCAGAATCTGAAGCAGAGACAGGTATGTTGATTGGAGCATTGCCTTTCATTAAATATTTACTTTATAAATTTACTTATTTAATATCGTGCAATACAGAGTTAAATATGTTACATTTCACTTACTCTTCTGTATTTCACTAAGTTTACAGTCTATTTAAAGCAAGTTTATATATGTCTAAAGTCAAGTCATAACAGATGTATCAAATGGATGTCTTCACTGGTGGCTACTTAGATTAAAGCTATTAACCAACTTACTTGATTAGCTGCTTAACAATTGATGTTTTTAATTAAATAGATAGAATAATACAAGCCTAAAGTTGCATGTCAGAAAAAGTTAGAAGATCGAATTAGAGAGGAAGACTTCGTAGCAGTATTTGCCTGTGGAACTGGCATAGAGATTGGATCAGTGGAAGTGCAAACATTCTCATTTGTTCTTACCATCCTGAAGTAATTACCAATTAATCAGGCTCATGTATTCATAAAGTAGTAGTGCATATATTTTCAGTGTGTACTGAGATTAACTTTTAAAGGTGTTATTTTAATGTTAACTGGTATTTCATATATAACTTCATTTCAAGAGGAATGTCCTTTGAAAAGTTTTGCATTGTATGCAAAGTTGCATGCACATTACTCTCTATTTCTCTCTTGAGAAATGGAACTCGTGGGTTGTTTTTTTATTGAACAATTATCAGAGTAGCAAGTACTGATACAAGAACAGCATAGCATCTTTTCCTTTCAAACCAGAAAACAAGTGTCAGGCAGTAAGTGTTTAAAGACGTATGCTCAATCCTAATAAAGAATATTAGAATTGCAATGCAGCAATACAATACATAGACATGGATGTCATTAGAAATAGCTTGTTACTATTTTATGCTTAAACTTCTAAAAATAAGTAACCCTTTTTGGTGAGCTGTCAGTTTTCATTTTAATACATGCTAATTTCTTCACCTGAAAAGATAAGACTAAGAAAGTATTTTAGAGCTAGCCAATCAATCGTAAGCATTTAATGTAGGTAGAAGTAAAAATAACTTACGAAGCCAAACTTTCTGTTGTGATTTAATTATTTTTTTGCATTTCGAATTCATCCAGTATTTCAGTATGAAGCTGAAAAAAAATGTCTGTCAAGCTTTGTAATTACTCTTTTACCTTAGTGTACTTGCGTCCGTTATTTACAGAGCTTTGCTAAACTCAAACTACTTATAATATATAACATGTAGTAATTTCTCTGTCACTGAGCTGACTGTAATGTCTGCTGAACTTTATGACTCTGGTAACTGTGTTCTCTTCATTGCCAGTAGTTTGTGCCAGGAAAATTTGACTGTGACACAAGAATTAATTTATGTAAACTTCGGGGGTTTTAATATCAACAAGGCTTTATCATACTTTATTTGGCAAGATACACTTTAAGCTTTTCCCTGAAGAGTTACATCTCTTAAGTTCCAAGATCGTACTTTCCCTTTTTTTTACCATTATTCAGCTGAAGGTAGTGAAAGATTTTTCTAGTGAAAAATCTTATTATTATAAGGAGCATTCTGGTTGTGAAATATTCTAACAGTGCTCAATGTTGTGAAGTACTGGAAATGATAATTTCTAATCTTTTGGGATGTTTAAAATGTTTTCCTAAAACTTTATTTTATTTCTTTGGTTACATGAGAATGTAGTTTAAAAACAATTACACTTCTGTCCATAAGTCCAAGAAGGGAAGTATGAATATGAAAGTAGCATATTGCAAAGGATAGGGAAACAAGATAAAAAATAAAATTTTCATCAGTTCAGGTTTTGTAACTTACTTTTTTTGACATACTTCATTTTTTTTGAAAATTAGTCAATATCAGCTCAGCCATGCATACAACTATGTTCTTGCTGTTCTAGAAATAATTTCAGAATACAGTTGTGAAAAATCCATTTTTCTCCTTCCGTGCTCTCACTCCTGATAACTTTTTCTGTGTATTTTAGAGATGTGTTACTTACTCACGAATTTCTATCAGATTTGCCTGTGCATCATCTCAAATTGTACTCTCAGTCCACATTGCCTTGTTCAGCTTTTTATCACCTAGAATTTTACCACCATTTTTTTCACGTGTTTAAAAAGAACTTTCCATTATGTGCCTTTGGTTATGTAAGCTGTTTGTTTATATTTGCATTTGTTTACTGCATAACTAACATTCAAGACATCTATTCAACTATGTCTGTAACTAAAACAAGTATGTAACAGCAATACCATTGATTATGCAATTTCTAATTGTCGGTAAATACTTTGTGGAATTTAAGTGTTAGTTGTGAGAACACTGCAGTGCAAGGAAAACCTTACATACTTTCTAAATTAATTACTCCTATGCTGTATGGGTCGTGTAGATGTAAAGATGTGTTTATAGTAGGGCCAAAACCAGTGGGGACTGAACCTCATGTTGCATCATACTGCACAGATAGGAGGCAACATCCCATCCCAAAAAGTATGCAGTTTGAATAGGTAAAACAGAAGCGAGGTGTAACATGAAGCTCAAGCAAAGGCGGTGACAGCACTTATTGTATCACAATCATGACATTTTCTGTATGATTGTGTAAGAAGGGTTAAGGTTCATAAACCACGGACAGAGGAAGAAATTTGGACAAAGCAGAAGAGAGTAGGTAGGTAGACAGTGAAATGTAGGTAAGAAAAACAAGGGACATAGATGGAATGAAGCAAATGGAAAATCAGTGTTCTGAGAGGCGAGTCCCTGCCTCAGCTCATTCTGGTGACCAGAATTCCTGATGGGGTTCTCTGTACAGTTAATTATTTCTTTGAACTCAACATGCATAGTTATCAGAGAATGAATATTTCACTTTGAATTGGCACCTACCTTCTGTACTTCCAAGTAACTATTACAGAATCACAGAATCAAAGAACAGTCACGGTAGGAAGGGAGCTCTGGAAATCATCGAGTCCAGGGTCATCTAGAGCAGGTTACACAGGAAAACTTCCAGGTGGGTTTTGAATGTCTCCAGAGAGGGAGATTCCACAGCCTCCCAGGGCAACCTCTTCCCGTGCTCTGCTACCCTCAGTGTTCTTTCTCATGTTGAGGTGGAACTTCCTGTATTTTCGTTTATGGCTGTTGCTCCTTGTCCTGTCACTGGACACCACCAAAAAGAGTCTGGCACCATCCTCAACACCTGCCTTTGAGATATTTATATGCATTAATGAGTTCAGATTACACGCTAACATACCTCCTACTGTTACAGTTTTTATGGTCATTAGGCAGCTACTAAAATACAGGGTTCTGGGGAGACTGAAATCTCTGTCTCCAGAGGTTTCCGAGATGCGACTCATCAAAGCCTTGAGCAACCTGATCCATAGGCAGTATTGACCCTCCTTTGAGCAGAAGGTTGAATTAGGGGATCTCCTGAATCACTTTGAACCTGAATGATTCAGTGGTTCTGTCTCTGCATCTCTGAGTGGTAACACTTGATGAATACAAAAAAAATTGTTGCATGCACAACCTTTTGGCAAAAAAGGTGGACCTAGCTAAGATAAAAATTGGGAATGAGGGAGAAAATAAATAATAAAATGCTGTTCATAAAGCTGACTGTCAAATTTGTTAGCTGGAAATTCAGCTTGGTGTTGTAAAGGTGCTGAAACTGCGAATGAAAAATGAAGATTAAATCTTGTAAATATTTTGCAGATAAGACCAAAACCTTGGCAGCTAATAATGCAAATACCACAAGTACACAATCAGCATCAGGAGCTGTGACGGCGCCTTCAGTAGCTGGTGGCCAAGGGGCACCTACATCACCTGTTAAGAAGGTAAAAGAAAATACCCTTCTCGTGATTTTCTATTTCTTTTTTTCTGTGTAGGCGTATCTTTCTTGATTCTAGTGTAAGCAGTAGATTTGGTTATCCAGTGAATGGATGAAAATATGTACAGATTCTTAAAATACTTCCTGTTCTTCCCCAGAAACTGTTCATTTTTTTTTTAAATTTTGAATGGTTTTAATTCTGAACAGGGATTTAAAATACAGAACTATGAAATAGCTGAATGTAAAATACTTCTAAAAAGGAAAAATTCTGTTGCACAGTGAGTGGAGTTCTTGTGTTTTCTGAAGCTAAACTTCATCTTTTGAAAATCTTTTCTGTGTCAGACTCCTCCAGAATTTCTAGAAACTACCGTTCTAGTGTCTCTCTGTGCCGGTATTTCTGATGCACTTAACTCAAGGGAGACAGGCATGACTAAGTGACTTTTAGGAGTCCCTTGAAGCATTCAGTTAGTGCTTTGGCACAGAAGTTGAAAATGATAACTGAAATAATAAGAAGAAAGTGCTGTAGGTCTCATCCCTGTTTCAATATGGTTAGGACCTTATGGAAGAGCTACATAATAGAGACACATGATTTATTCAATGCACAGCTTAAAACCACACCTAGCAAAGCCATATTGCATGCTGGAAAATTTTTGCACCTTGTAACTTTACAGGAAAAGTTAATTTGAATGAACTTCAGTTTTACTTGGTAAATTACTTTTAGAATATCAGAGCAAACTGGATAGTAAGCCGGTAAGTCTTCATTTTTCATTCATTACAACTTTTGTCTACACATCATAGTCAAAGTGTAACCGTTTACTGATGCTTCTGAAAAGCATGTTCAGGAGAAGTGGTAGTCTTGATGTACTGAAGCCACAGTAGAAAGAAAAGACATACTACTAGGAGAATAGTATGTAGTGTATTTTGCTCCTGGGAGCTTTCTGGGATTATGCTTTCATATTCACAGTAGAATCTAATAGTGATTCTTCTTACAAAGTATACTTTAATGTAACAGGTGCAGGTATGTGATTTAATGGTATGGGGGGATATTTTTGTAAGAGAGGAAATAAGCTTGATTTTAATCTAAATTATTACCTTCTACAAATCATCAATACTTTTTTAATTTTATTATACAGTAATTAATTGTTTGTATTTTGGTCTTTTAGGTTAAAAGTGCAGACTAAAAGTAAGCTGTAGTTATCTTCCTATTACTATGTGAAAAGCTCGGGGCCTTCTGTATCTACGATACAAATGCACATTATATCAAAATTATTATCTTGTAGTGTAGCAGATACATGTGATCTAAAGGAGCAGTTACAGCTCCCATCAATAAATAAAAGGGCTTTAAACTGTTTTTACCAATGAAGGGAAAGCAGCACTCTGTGTGTGATCTTGCACCTACAATTGCACCTGCCTTTTTGGGTCTGCACCATCTGTTCTACTGTAGCTGCACTTCTGCTTTTACATCATAGATGGCCAAACCAAGGGGTGCAGATGCAGTGTACTAAGCTAGAAGTCAGGTTTTCTTCTCCATGGCTTTCAGTAATGCTGCTCTCTGCAGGTACTGAAGGTAAGGCAAGTTTGGGAGGATAGCTACGCTAGTGTGGGATGTGGTTAAGGGATATGAATGACACATGGTAAGAAGATAAGAAGTATGTTAGTGTGACTCTTCCAGTATTCTCAACAGTGTGAGGATTTAGATCATGGACCTCCTAAGGTCACAGATTTTTTTGTTCTCTTCTATGCAAGCTGTAATTCTGTCTCTGAATGAGCTAAACATGCTGTGTAACATTTAGTTATAATCTGCTACTAAGGTTTTAAGTATCTTAATGCTTTTTGGTATTTTGTGTTGTAATGAAGAACTACATAATATAAACCTAGGAACAAACTATATGGTGTTTAAACAACCTTTTGTTTCTATTTTCTTTTCTTTCAATCTTCATCTTTGTCTTGTCTTAATTGGCTTTAGTATGATTTCATTCCTCCTATCATGCCTGTCGTGGAGTCAGTAGATCCTGCATCATGGAGGCAGGGCTTGCGCAAAACTGGCATTGTTCTTGTGCCCAATAAGGGTGAAAAATCTATGGTGAGGTTCTTGTGTGCACAGGTTTATGTACAGGTTGCAAAATAACATATTTAATAAAAATGTTAATACCAGACTTGCATGTTTCTAAATTTTTATCTCAAGTTCACAGCGTGTATTACAAGGTGTGGCTTTTTGGAAGCTAACTTTTATAGGAGTGGTATTCCTTGACCGGTCTTACATTTCTTATCTCATTGACTAATTTAAGAGAAAAGTGCATAGGTTGCCTCTCACTACAACTTCCCTACAAATTCGGTACTTACGATTATTAAAAACAGTTGTGTTCTCAAATCTCTGCAAGGAGCATGAGTTACCATGGGTAATGTAAATGTATAATGTAAATTCATTTTCATGTGTTTTATAGTTTCCAACATCTACAACCAAGATTTCTCCCAAAGATGAAGAAAGGAAAGATGAATCTCCTGCTTCATGGAGGTTGGGTCTTAGAAAAACTGGTAGTTATGGTGCACTTGCAGAGATTACTGCTTCCAAAGAAGCTCAGAAAGAAAAGGACTCTGCAGGTGTTATGCGTTCTGCATCAAGTCCTAGACTTTCCTCTTCACTGGACAACAAAGAAAAGGTAATAATTTTCACGGTAAAACAAGATTTTGATGAGTTCATATACCTTTCTTAGTATAGATGTTAATGGCGTATTATAGAAGCAAGATTGTAGTACACATCTGTTCTTTACTAAAATTCCAAAAAGTTACATTACAGAGCTTATCTCTCAAAGTGTGATATGCTCCTTCAGTGTCTGGTGACCTGGTACATAGATCTGGTATTTAACCGTTTTTTAGGACTTGCAAAGCTAGTAGTAGTTTTTACAATTTGGGGACATCAGAGGTTTGATAGCTTTTGCATCACTTGAAGAATGATGCTAAAAGAATCTTGTAAATGAAAGAAGTCTCTTTTGTATTAATTTTCATTTTGTAGTGATTTTTTAATTACAAAAATTGGTTCTGTAACTAAACATGGATACGCTGAACCAAGTGTTATTCCGGTAGCTGAGCAAAATAGAACTTGTGGTTCTATTTCAAATACAAATGTTCGTATGATTTAAGAATTAAGAATAATAATGTCCTGTACTATGTAAAAATACTGAACCAGTTGCTTTCAGGAATCACTGTTGAAATTGTACTGCAGCAAAGCAGAGAAAAGAGAAATCAAGTCATTAGCATCACTAGAATGGAAACATTAACAGTTTCCTTTTCCTGTTGTAGTCTTTTATATTTAACTAAAGCTTAAAACTCGCTTCTGTGATGTATGGGTCATAATAAATACAGCTGGAGTTGTCATAATGATGATTTTTCCAGACAAGATAATCAATAATAGTAACACTTAATAAAAAACTAATGTCTTTCAGGAGAAAGATGGAAAAGGAACTCGACTTGCATATGTTGCACCTACAATACCAAGACGGCTGGCCAGTACCTCTGACATTGATGAAAAAGAAAACAGGTGACTGTGAAGTTATATATATATTTTTTAATATAAAATTTAGATAAGATTTTAGAGTGGCTGACAAACTTACATGTTTTAAAACAGTGCTAATTTATAGCATTATCTGGCTGTATAGATTGTGCTAATCCATATGGCAATCCAATTCCTGAAGATTTTTGACCTTGTAAATTATAATGACCCTTTCTCGAGTCCAAATTATTCTGTGAGAAGAGCAGAACTGGGCAATGAGTGTTGTCTTCTTGGGAAAGAAAATAAATAAAATCCAAAATATGAAGTCCTAATCTTTTAAGCCTTTGGAGGGTGCTAAAAGTATTTTACTACTTTGTCTTGAGTCACAAAGTGCTGCTACTGGGCTACATTATTACTTTTGATTATGATAAAATAATGTGTTTCTTATGGACTTCACTTAAAACCATATTGTGCAGCAGCAGTACAGAAATCACAGATTAGATAAGCAGTTCTTCTATTTTTCTTGTTTACATGTTGACCTTTCATTATCTTTTGGAGATTTTTACTTTCTTTGCTGCTATTGCTTCTGTAGCTTTGAGAAAGCAAGAAACAAATATTAAGTGCATAGGCTTGCTACCTGTTAGGATTTGGGGTATTTTTATGGCATATTACACAGTCAGAGCCCTCCTATTTTTCACTTCTCCTTTATTGACGTTCTTCCCGCTCTTTATTGAGGAATGTTTTCTGCAGTTACTGTAGAATGCGTAGAACAAAACTTAGAGGTCTCCATAATGCCTTGGTTTTGGTTGGATCATTTGGTTGGACCCAGGGTTCCAACATCTAGATAGCTGAATGTTGAATTACCTGAACTGAAAATCCTTTCATTGCTCAAAATGTGCTGTTACAGTCCTTGTCTGTAAGGTTGATAATTTCTTTATGCCTGAAGAGGAATGTCTTTGTTGCTGTTCTTGAGAACTGTTTGTTTCAATGCAAACACAAGAAAAATATGATCCTTTCTTTTGCTTGTGGAAAGTTGCTTAAGTTCAGTCTCTGGGTGACAAATTCTGTTTCGAAGCAGGGATATTTCAGATCTCACATTCCCCTAAAGTTCAGTGTAATTTGTTAGCATTTCTCATTTTACTTGGCCAGATGTTTTTTAATCTGTATTTCTATAAGGGGCCAATTTGGAGTTTCTGTGCTATCATCCTCTGGACTACTATATTCTTTGAGGCTGAATTTCTCAGGTTTGGTTTGTTTTTAGAGAGGTTGTTATTGTTTCAGTTTTTATTCTTTTGAGATCTTCTAAAAAGCTCTTGTTCTTCAGAAGTGTCTTAGCTAGATGATACCTTAGCATTTGAATAAATACTTAATTCCGTTTTATTCCTTAGAAGCTGTTATTGCTTGTGACAAAGGGATTAAGTTTTTCTTCAGTGTTGAGGTTTATTTGTGTCCCTGTTGTGCCAGTCTTGACTTATTCACAGACACAGTTCCAGAAGTGCTTATCAGCAATAGTACGGTTTTTCTCATATCCATTGGGTTAACTGCAGTCAGCAGGTCTGTGAGTCCTGGTGCTCATCAATACAACTGATCTTTTTGAGAGCTTTCTGTATGCCTTGCTGTACCAGAGATGAAGCCTGCTTTTAGGCATCATTACTTTGCCTACCGTGTGATGTGGCAGACAACCCAGCCTACCTAAAGCCATAAGAGATTTTTGACATTTGTTCTGACCTTGTTTACATGAAGAATTTAACCATCTGCCCTACAGGTACCTTAATAAATTATTAGGGTCTCTGCCTTTGCCAAAATCTTTGCCCTGGTTGCTTAGCTTAATGCTGGGTTCTTGCTCTGCATAACACCTACTTGTCTTGTGAATTGGTGATGTAGTGTAATCCTAGCTAACATCCTAGTGTGAGTGATGGAAATGGCTTCAAGAAGAATCCCAGCTGGGCTTTTAGATTAACAAATGTCAGACACCCAGCCTCAGTTGAGTAGCCAGTGCTACAGCAAAAGTGCTATGGTGTCTTGGCAAAGTGGAACCTTGAGTAATTATGGAAGATTTGTTATGCAGCAGGACCTTTCTGTGGTAGATAATATCTTAGAATTTGTGTTTCTCTTTGCTGGTAAGAAACAACACTAAATTGGTCTCCGTTTCATCATTTTCTAAAGTTGTTTCCAGCTGTAGAAGTGCTAACGTAAGTTTTCATGCAAAAAGAGATATATTATGATGGCCAAAGGTATCTGAACATAAAATACATATTTTCAAAGTTTTGTTTTATTTTGCTTTGTTCACCTGGTTGCCTTATATATATATAGTTTTGTAAAAGACGTTTTATTCTTCCTTCTGTCTGAATTTCAAATCTTTAGCTGACATTTTTATAAGCAATTCAGTTTTTGCCTGTAACTTTTCAGGATAGTTTTCTAGGTAGATTTTTGCAAGGTTAGTCCTTGCTGCTATAAACTGCAACAACAGTCTGGAAATTCCTTATGTCTGAAGTCATGTCAGCTAGTGATACAGGTCAGGCCCCTCAGGAATGGCTACTGCAAGCCTATTTACACTGGTCTACTATATCATGAGTTCTAAAGGCTTGTCAGCTTTTGAACGTCTTATAAGATCAAAGAATGAAAAATTCCATCAAATCAGCTATTAAAAAACCCAAGTAGATTTCCCTTATTGCACTGGATAATATCAGGAGCAAACAGAAAAACATCTTGTTCCTTTTTTGAGAAAAACAAAGCCAGCAATAACCAAAGATAAAAGCTGACAATTGATTTCATGTTGATTAAATCTTCTTTAAGTTTTCTTTTGATGCTGCTTTCTTCTTATATTTCTAATGCTGTTAGTATGTATGTAGTATCTTTCCACAGAGGCTTGAGAATGATTGTCCATAAAATCAATTTTATTCCTGTTCAGTTATGTTTATTTTAAGTGTGTTTTCCAGGATTTTAATTTGAAGCTCCTGTTCAGCTTACATCAAGAACAGCCTTCTTTAATGTGAGTTTGCTTAACTAAAATCTCTTTTATAGGGATTCGTCTGCTAGTTCAATACGTGGTGGCAGTTCCTACACCAGAAGAAAATGGGAGGAAGATGTCAAGAAAAACAGTTTGAATGAAGGCCCTACATCAGTAAACACAAGTTATCAAAGAAGGTGTGGGATTTTCTCTTTTTTTTTTAATCAAAATAGACTTAACAAGTACTGAATCATTTTGTAAGGACAGTTGAAAATTGAACGGTTATGTATTGACATGTTCATAATAATTGCAAAGTATTTATTGTCATGGTTGTGCTGGTTTAAACATGCAGTTGTATGTTGATGCATACAGTGGTTGTGCTGATTTTAAACTATGTAATTAAAGTTAGATGCTTTCTTTTTCCTATTGTTTATTTCAGTTTGGGGTTCATTTGGGTCTTTCCAGATGAGTTCAGCAGTCAAAGATAGTTATTTTAAATGTTGAAATAGAAGTAATTCTGCTTGGTATCTGAAAAGGGAGAAAACACTGTCTCTGTTGAGTTGTGGTTATATTGCATGACAGTCTTGGAGGTATTGGACTGCTGTAGTTAATTGTAAATTACAGTCATACCTATGCTGACCCTATGATGACTATAAGCATCATAGAATACATAAAATTCACTTGAATGCAAAGTAATTTATGAAATATGAGAATAGTTCTCAGGTGTGCTGGTTCCTAACTTGCAGAATTTTCTCAGGAGGAATCATATGCTGCACATATGTACGTGATCAACTTTGCTGCATTGCGTAGTTTCAATGTAATTATTTTAGTCGAATTCTTCATTGTAATTAGTGGGGCAATAAATAGGTAAAATGAATGGATCAAAGGAAAGACTCAAACAGCTAAGCTGCATATTGGTACGTGCTGCTGATGTACGTGATACATACTTAGCATTTTTTTGAGTTTTGGCGTTGATATTGTCAGTAACCAGGCTGTCTCATACAGCATAATACGTATTTATTTCTTGTTAACCTCCTGCCTTAAAAAAAAACCTTCCTCATTTTTCTTAACTTTAAGTTTAGGAACGATATTGCACAAATTTCTTTTTCTGGATGGAAAATACCAACAGTTTGATATATGAGAACAGTCTTTGCATGTTAGCTTTTTTCAGTATTTACACTTCTGTCTTCAAATGTACTCATTGCTTAAATGTACTCATTGCTTTTAAATTGCATGTGGTGCTTTAATATAGTGTATTTCCTTGTTCAGTTGTTTTTTTTGTCATTCTAGAGTTGATAGTAATACAAAGAATTATCAATTGCAGAATGACAAAGAAGAATCTTCCCTTAAGTCATTTGCAGTTAGTAATATGGTGCTTTGTCTGTCCTAACTGTGGATTCTGAGGTTTAGTCATGGGCAAACAACCTGACCTGCTAATGCAAGAGTTGTTCACATAGATCCAGTGGATAAAAATGTGGAAACCACTGGGTCTGCTTTATAGCTTGAAGAGCAAGGGAAAAACCTGAGTGGGAGGTTATTCTTCCTGGGAATGATTAAAGATTTTTTTTAAAATGAGGCAGTAAATTTCATTGGTTTCAAATTATAAGAGGAGTGATATTGATGACATTTTCCTTCCTGGCAAGCTGTGCAGTAAGGTTCTGCATTTTCTGAAGTATTCAGTGTGGGTGAAACAGCAGTTTAAAAATGGGACATTGGGGGCCCTATATGAATACTTCAGTAGATGTGATCAAGACATTCTTACATAAACGAGTGAGATTCCATTCTTTATCCTCTTTGGTAAAGAAATAGTTGGGACTAAGGGACACTTCTGCTGCCCTTCGAAGTCATAAATTAAAAGTCCTAGCCAAGGAAACAATGAAGAAAATGCTTCTTTTGCACCAGCAGTTTCCAAGTCTCAACTGAGGCACAGAATACATGGGCAGAATTTTAATGGATCGTTCACAGTTTGGTGATATTTTAATGAGTAAATATAAGTAATAAATGCAGCCATTGTACATGTCTCTCCTTCAGTGGCTCCTTTGGTAGAAGACAAGATGATTTGATAAGTTCTAATGTTCCAAGTACTGCATCAACAGTTACCTCTTCTGCTGGTCTTCAGAAAACGCTGCCTGCCAGCACAAACACTACTACGAAGAGTACAACAGGTTCTACTTCAGCAGGTGTACAAAGCAGGTAATGGCACCAGGACAGTTTTCTTCCTTTTTTTTTGTCAGGTCTACTGTGTGCTTATGTATGTGCATGCGTTCTTGTTTAGTAGATCCTGGGGCTCTGGATTTTTTCAGTTTCCTGTTAAATTTGTTTTGATTTTATACAATTTGGCTCAAAAATTGTGAATGGCTTTCTACTGTAATGTGAAAGCCATGTTGGTATAAAAGAATAAATCAAATGTTAGAAGGGTCTGAACAATAAAAGTTCAATTATTGTGAACTGCTAATTATTTATTCAATTTAATAGCTCAAGCTGAGCTTTTGTAGTAGAGACATTTCTCAGTTTGCTTCTTAAAAAAAAATCCATCCCTCAATTTACATGTTATTAGTTGTTTAGTAAAGTGCTTTCATTGTTTAGCTGTTTCCTTTTCTCTTTTTTTGTGTTGCTGCTTGTTATGCTGTAGTACCTCAAATCGTTTGTGGGCTGAGGATAGTACTGAGAAAGAAAAGGACAGTGTTCCTACAGCAGTGACCGTTCCTGTTGCACCATCTGTTGTAAATGCTACAGCCACTACCACAGCCATGACTACAGCTACTTCTGGCACTGTGTCCTCAACATCAGAGGTCAGGGAGAGACGGAGGTGTGTAAAGGTCCTAAGAGTAATATTGCTCTTACACAAAAGTTTTATTTTTTTCCTATTTAAAGGAATGTGTTGGTTACCACAGATTTGAACAGTACAGTGTGTAAAGCAGTGTTGTTTTCTTGCTGTGTATTGCAACAACTGATACCTCAGTTTATCTAAGAGCTTAGTACTAGTAGAGACCATTCATGAAATTTAAACTTTGATATTGTATGTTTTTTGACTGGCCTTGGGTTCTCATATGGTATATGGTATTTTCAGATTTGTATTTCTCTTAATAGATTAAATGAGTCCTTTTAAAAATAACCGTAATGGAACTTTGTAAAAACACTGAATTAAAAATAATAAAATGAGTAATTAATTAATTATTACAACTAAATTGCTGCTGATTGAGGTATTGTGCCATTGGCAGTGTGCTGATAATTTACAGCGTAGCATTTTTTCAATCATTTTGTATGCCTGGCATTATTGAGAAGAGAGTATTGAATTCAACACATTCTGTTTAATTCATGGCATGATTTAGGGTCTCTTCTACTTGAAACATAGTCATACAACTTCAAATGCAATGCTTTAACAGATACTCAGTATGAAGAATGATTAAGATGGTAATGTAAATCTTATTTTAAGAATATGGTGGTTTTTTCTGTTTACAGCTGTATGAAGGATGAGTTGAGATTGATGCATATTTGTTTCCATAAAGAGTTGTTTCCTGCTATTTATGGAAGCAAAAATAAGATTTCAAAAGATTGTTAATTCCTGTTAGCTTTCCCTTGTTCTTCTCTTTCTGGGTATTTATAAATGTTTAACCCTTCTGCTGAAATGCAAGTTCAGATTTCTATGTTGCTCCTGTAGCAGTTTTAAAATGTACCTTCTGTATCAGTGCCAGATATGTGTATCACTGTATGTTCACATACTGGAGGCAGTGAAGTGTTCCTTATTACAGAAGAAGACTGCATTCTTGTGGTTCACTTAAGGCAGAAACATTTAAAGAGTCCTTATAGCATGAGACCTAATTAGGGTAGTCTGTTTTCCATAGTCTTCCTTCCTACCAAAAACTGAGATGAAATGAGTTCTATGATATGTGGATTATGCTTTTATTACTCCCCACCATGATTCAGGAAGGGTCCACATGTCCTACCAATCCATTTCAATAACAACTGTAGTTGGAACCTGCGTTTTCCATAGTGAATTTTGAACCAGCAAATGTAAAGCAAAACCAACAAAATGCTTTTTTTTCCAAAATAATTCAAAATAGTTCAAATTTTAAAATTCAAATGCTATTTCAGTCTTGTATCAGCTAGAAAGGCAAGGAAAATTAGAATTAGGCTTTTGCTGTCTTGTTTGCTCTCACTAGTGTGTGTATACTAATGTGCATATACTACATATGTTTTAGATACCTGCGGTTGGCCTGAAATTCCTTGGTTTTCTCTGACTGGGCTCATTGCATAATATACTGTTGCAGATGCATTCTTGATGGCGTATTAGGATATCTGTGAATCTTAGAGATCAAAATTGGAACAATTGCTGCATGCATTTGAGAATGTAGTGCTCCAAGTATGAGCACAAGCATATCTATTTGTATATATACAGATAGATACATATATGTGTGTGTATCTACATATGTGTCTATGCACATGAAAAAATAGATGTATATTAAATATTACATGCTATATATTTTCTTAAGTAGTGAAGTTGGTTAATCTGTGTTTATAGACTGAAACTGTATATTTAGAAAGTATGTTGGGAAGAGTATTTCAAAGATGTTTGAAAGGTAAAGATGTTATGAAGTACTTCATTGAAGAAGCGTGTCATGGTGCATCCTTGTGGAATAGCTGGAGAAGCTTTATTCTTTATTTGATTTTTAGGATTGGTTTAGAGAAACAGGGAAGGAAATGACAAACTTGAGTCTCTAAGTCTTTATGTCATGAATAATACAGCATAGGTAGCTGTGTGTGGTGCACTCAAGGGATACTAGGGAAGGGCACTTTTCTACTCTTGACTGCAGCTGCAGTGTGCACCTGAAAAGTTGAGAGTTTTCGTTTTCTCTCAGTGTGATTTAAAATACTTCAGATTTCTTGGAGAGTAGGTGTAGGTACTACAGTTACTAAAAAGCAAGTTGTGTGAAACAGTTTGTAGCAATTTTCAGGCCCTAAAGGTGACACCTGCTCTGCAGTCAAACCTTTCTAGGTAGATGGGGTTTCAGGTCCAGTTAACTAAAGCATCCTAACGGGCACCCTTTTCCTCATGTGGATGGAGCCTAGAATTCTTGGGAAATGGCAAGTGAATCAAAAATGGTGTTTGCAAGAGCACCAGATAAGGAAATCAAATTAACATACTGTGGGTTTTTTTACGATGTGCCATAAGATGGGAGTTGTTTCAACATTTTTAAGTATAGCAGCTAATTGTAAGTGTTTTAATAGGGGTAGAACATAGGTTGTAATCCATAGGTCTGTGTAAATGAAGTTTTTAACTCTTAAGATTGTTTCAGAACACTTTTTAGTATGTGCTAAGGCTAACAGATACATTATTAGGTGAGCAAACTACGCTTTCCATACATAAATTATTTAGGTGTTAATAGATGATGGCATAATCACTAGCCAATTATTTTGAATCATTAGCCAGTGATTCTTAACTATTCTTAACTAATGATATATCAAAAGAGACAATCAGAAAATATTATAGAACCTGATCTAAAGAAGCTCAGAGAGGTTTTAAGCAGCCTTTTAGTAACCTTTTGATTTTGCTTTTTTTGAATTTTTTTTCATATTTTTTCTAATTTTTAGCTAATCCAAGGATTTTAAAACAGTATGAAATTATAGCAGCATTCCCAGACTATTCTGTCATAGAAAATCAACAAATGCATTAAAAACTTTTAAGTTCTTTAATTATGGTTTTACATACATACAACTATATGCATTTATGCATGTATATATCTCCTGTTGGTTTTTTTACCCATTATCTGGATTAGAGAATTTCTTAGAAGTCCAGACCTTGTATGTCTACTCTAGTAGCCCTTTGTCTTTGATTACAATTACCTGCTTATTCTGCAGGACTTGCGGGTTTCATGAAGATTTATTTTTAAGCTTTTTTTTTTCAAAGGGACTTGGATTATTCAAAGCATGGATGATTCATGTGAAAATATGGTAACCACCTCCTCAGGGATTTTTAATTTCTGGTGAAATTGATGATATAATTAGATTTTCTGCATTAACGGTACATTTAGCTTTTTCTAAGAGCATACAAGTTATGTTAAAAGTTAATATGCACACATATTTGATGTATAAATGTCTAACTGGCTGAATCTCTGAGGTCTTCTACCCCTGTGTTAGTAGACCAGTGAAATACCAAAAAAGCTGAAGTTATATTTATAGAAAATGGTAAAAAGAAATCTAAATTAAGTAAGAAAACTCTGTGTATTTTAATTGAGTTCTAAGACTGCTGTCTTGATGAATAAGTAGATCAGTTTGTTATGGAGGAAATGTGTAAAATGTAATCTGTCTTATATAGTTAAATATTTTCTTCTGTCTGCTTTGGTTTTCAGTCTGTCATGTTTTGAGGGGGGATTTCGACTGTTTAATACATTTGTGCAAAAAAATTATCACGTGCCAATTTTGTTTGCAATTAACTCTTTAGATCATACCTCACTCCAGTACGGGATGAAGAGTCAGAGTCCCAAAGAAAAGCTAGATCCAGACAAGCAAGACAGTCTAGAAGATCTACACAGGTATAGTATTACTAAAGCTTCTACATTTTTGAAGACGTACCCATAACATCATTCTTGAGAAACAGGCATAGCGTACTGCATTTCCATCCATTTCTAATTTTTTTTGCTGTGCATGAACTGTTGTAGGTAATATGATTGAGCTGATCAACATATGGATAGCTAATAAGATTCATGACATAGGAAAAAATACTTTCAATCTAGTTTCTGTAGAGAAGGAAAAATACTAAAAGAGTTTTTTATTACATGCTAATGATCTAGTATGTAACTGCATGTCTCCTTGCAGCATTTCTCTCTCTTAGTTTACATACTGATATAGTTGGAGGTTCTTCCCAGTTTCTATCAGTATGTATCAGCAACTAGCACAATCCTAGCACAGGGAATGATGTGGCAGTAGCAAAAGAGAGTATCTCTAACAGTACTCAAATGCTCTTTGGGCAGTAGAGCAACTGCCAACCAACTATCTGCTGGCAAACTGAGAAAAATCAGCAAATAGTCCCTGAATTAAACAGCACAAAGCAATACTCCAGCCATTGTCCTTAGCTGTTTTCAGGCTGAGTCCATAGCTACATTGTTTACTGATGTTACTTTCAAATCTTTGCAGTTTTAATCCCCTCAAATACTTCTGGTTAATTTTCCTAATGAGAGATCTGTGCTGCTTGATATGACTTCATTGTACAGGAGTTATTTTTATTTCTTAGTACTAATTCAGAGCCCTGAATGATGGTCAGACTACAGGCTAACTATTGTTGAATCTTTACAGTGAAGAGGCTATCAGGGATCATTGGATTAAATTTTATCAATACTAAAAGCAATTAAATAACTGGTAAGATGCAAAATTGGCTTTGAAGAATATATTACAAAGTGTTTTGAACAATGTCTCAGTAAGATACATCAGCTGAAAAGCATAGTAGAGAAAAGCTGTCTTCATAAAATTGTTTGCTTTCCGAGCTTATTTCAAAACTAGTTTCTAGCCTAAAAGTAATGAGACTTTTTAGTGTTGCTGACCTAAAAATCCAGTTGCAGTGAATTAATTTGTAAAGCATCAACATTTCTGAAAATATGAGCATTATAGTTTTAGGGTTCTTTCAGAAAAGTTTAGTATGCTTATGATCATATTAGAAGCATCTAGTGGATTCTTAAATTATTTCTATAGCATCTTCTATGCAATCTGTATCTACTAGTTCAGCTACAAATTGTCTTGCTGGAGAGTCTGTGGTAGATCGCATTACAGCAAATACTTGCCACGTATCAGAGGAATGTTTGGTTCCAAGATCTAAGAGGAAACCTTATAGGTAGAATATATAGGTGAAATTTATTTCTTAATAGATAGATTTAATTTTTTTTAAGTTGAATCTTTTTTTTCAAAATATTTATGTAATGTGATCATCTGCATTAGTGTTAATGTTATATTAAAATGGTGTTTGCTGACTGCTGTTTTCACAGGGTGTAACACTGACAGATCTTCAAGAAGCTGAAAAAACCATAGGAAGAAGTCGTCCCACACGAACCAGAGAACAGGAAAATGAAGAAAAAGATAAGGAGGAGAAAGAAAAGCAAGACAAAGAAAAACAAGAAGAAAAGAAAGAATCTGAAACTAAAGATGATGATTATAGACAAAGATATTCCCGAACTGTTGAAGAGGTATTTTCATGATGAGTCTCTTTAGGTAGAGAAATTATATGAATCTTTACTCCAACTATATTATTTTAACTTTGGTACTACTATGAGAAGTATTTATACAGTTAAATGTTCTCATATCCTGTGGTTTATATTTGTTAATCCTGGTGAATTAATTCTGACATTTTTCTGTTGAATAGCCATATCATCGCTATAGACCAACTTCCACTTCAACTTCTTCATCATCCACCTCTTCGCTCTCCACCTCCGCTAGCTCTCTATCAACTTCAAGTCAGCTAAACAGACCAAACAGCCTTATAGGTATAACTTCTGCCTATTCTCGGAGTGGAACAAAGGAAAGTGAGAGAGGTAAGAGTACTGTTTATGGTGGGGTTTTTTGTTGTTTAGTTGACAAAGGGCAGCTTACATTTCTAGAGGCATTTCAAAATTGAGTGGGATATGTAAGACCACTGGGTATGTACCTTGCTCCCATCTTCTGCAAGAAATTTCAAAACTTGCATATAGAGAGGAAAATTATCTTCTGTATTTGGTGGTGTTTTGCAGTCATTTGGTTTTTTTCTAATTTTGAGTCACAGAAATTTCAAATACACTGCCATAAATATCCACATAATGCTTTAATTTCTGCTTTAACACAGCAACTATAATAAAATACTGTATTTCAGGGTCCAAATACTTGCAGGTATTAAGAAGGAATTTTGCTTGATTAAACAATTGCTAAATAATTAGGGCTTTGTTTCAGTCCTTCCACATTGAAGGACTGGAATGATGCTTTATTTCTTTAAGGACCTCTCAGGGTTATATGAGCAGCTGGAAAAGGAGAGGCAATGTTTCCCGTTGTAGTTCAGATGTAACCATACTTCTGCGTACTTTAACTGGTTTATGTAATCTTAAACTGAGGGTTACATGCATGATTCAAGGATCACAAAAAAGCTCTTCTCTGATGTCACAGAGATTTTGCTCTCATTTCGAATGTGAATCACCTGCTGTAATTCTTAGAGATGTTGGACCTGATTCTTTGCCTTTCAAAGGAGAAGCTTGTTAACATACATTGTGATCTTTTGTTCTTGGAATTGCCACAGTTGATTTTAGACAAATACTTTATTTCAAATTATTAATGATAACTTCAGTAGGGGTACTGATTGAAATGGATAGTTTTGCTCTACAGAGGGTCAGATAAAATGGTCCACTGATGAAATCTCCATGAAGTATACAGCAGTATTGCCATGTTCCCTAGAACGGTGTTTTCTGAGGAAGTTACTGGGGCTAGACTTCAGAGATATGCTTTCTGATTTTTTTCCCTTTGTCCTAAAATGAACTGAAATTTGGATTAAGATTCTTTCGTAATGCATGCTTACTCTAGGAAACTCACTCTAGATTGTTCAGTGGAAAAGCTTTTCACTAGTAAATACTAGCTACTTCAGGGTTTGGTTTTTTTTTCAAATTATGACTTTTGGAGGAGAAATACACTACCATCTGAAATCCCAGAGGTAAAATCCCAGTTTATTTAATTAGGAAAGGTATATGTTCACCACGAATGTATTTCCCTTCTTTCCTATTTAATTCTTCCTTCACTCTAAAATGTTTATTTACCTCTGAAGACTAGTGATGGTAGTTAATAAGGATTATTGATTCTTCTGTCTGAACTCAATTCTGTGGTTTCTTTAATAAAAGAACATCAGGCTGAATAGACTACATGATAATAAGTAAAGAACTTTGGCTTGGGCAGGTTTGTTTAAATTTTTTTTGCACAAATTGCTTGTAAGCAAATAGGGCACCGAACACAATCCTGAGTTGTTACATCTATTTTGAATTGCAATTGCATTTGTTTTAAAGAAAAAGGACATCTGTAATACAGTAATAATCTAATCTAGGAGGTCCCATTTTATTCTTCCTTAGAGCAAAGATGGAGAGGATTGCGATGGAAAGGAGGACTCTAAGGAGGACTTCTAAAGTTGGGGGGGGTTTAATACTGCATCCTTGATGTATGCAAAAAAAAGCTTGTTTGATGAATAATGGTGAAGAATTATCTTCTCTTTTTTTGTACTTTTATATGTCTGCTGAGACAGATTACGTGACAGTTTTGAAAACTGAATTGTAAGTCCAAGTTGTATTGTATACTGTTACATTGAGACATTTTGTTTAGGTGACTGAGGTGAAATTAGTATTTACAGTATTTTAGAGCTATATGTTCTGGGGAGCATATATTACAGCAAACCCTGTATGTGGTAAGAAGCTCTTCAGCGAATTTATTTCAGGTAAAAAGTATTTATTGTGAGCATTTTAAAGACTGAGAAGAAGTATTTCAGAAAATTAGACTGTGTCATAATTCAGTGAATGAGAAAGTTGTTATTAACAGAAGGGGGCAAAAAAGAAGAAGAAAAGGAAGAAGATAAGTCGCAGCCTAAGTCTATAAGGGAAAGACGGAGACCAAGAGAAAAACGACGATCTACAGGAGTTTCTTTTTGGACTCAGGATGTAAGTAAATTTCACTTGTAGCAAAATGTAATGTGTATAGTGTACTCTTAAAATTGAGAATTGTTTAGAGTAATACAATATATAACTGATTGTTCCAGAAAAAAATACGCTTTTCAAGTTAAATATTCTTTGTTTTTGTTTTGGTGCTTTCAGGAGCAAAATCAAAATTAAGTTTTTTCAGTTGATAGTGCTATCAAGAATTCTAGAACACTGTGGTAACCATAACTTAATAGGAATTAATTATAATCTAAGGGAAAAAAATAAATTATTGAACAAATGTTTTCCATTGCATGCATACCAAAGCTGTAAAAATGAGACTTGTTATTTGGCACATTGCAAGTAGCTATGTATTTCGCAACGTACAGAACTGCTGTCATATTAGAAAGGTTACAGTTGATGTTTTAGACTATTCAGTTTTCTTTCTCACAGGATCCATATATAATGTAATAGCCAGATTTTCATGTGTCAAATGCAAAGTTGTTTCATCTCCTTCTGATACTGAAAACATGTTCCTGTTTGAGAATTTTCTTCGTATATCCTGTATATTCTCTGTGGAGTACTCTGCTGCTCTTACATTTTCATATTAAAAGTGTAGAATGCATTAAAATCTTACTAAGCTTTCAACAGTTTAATTATTTTTCCTCTCCCACCTCTTTCACCAGAGTGATGAAAATGAGCAGGATCATCAGTCCGATTCAGAAGAAGGAACAAATAGGAAAGAAACTCAGGTAATTTAAGAAAAATAATTTGTTCATTAACCTTTAAGAGATACATTTTGATTGTAAAATTTTTGTTGCAGTTGAATTTACATATCAACAGTGACCATAACTGACTGTTTTGTCTTCCATTCTGATTATGTAGAATTAGCATCCAGAAAATGTAGATGAGATTTTTGACACACAGGTCAGGGACATGGTGCAGCAGGTTACTGGACCAAGCATTCAGTTTCTACCCAGCAAAACCTTTATTTCATCTACACTGTTATTTTCAGATAAATGATGTCCAATTACTTACGCACATTAATTAAAACCTTTGAAAATTAAACCCAGTGCTGCAATTACTATAATTAACAAATAATATGAGAAGTTAATTTAAGGAAGCCCTGAAAGTTGAAGAGTACGATGTATGTAATTTCTCCATTGAACAAAATGGTTTTCTGGACATCCTAAATGAGTGTTACTGGTCTTGATAAAAAGTCAGTGGAAAACAGTGTAATAGGCTTGATTTGATGGGAAAAGTCCTTAAAAACAGAATGGTGTGTGACAGTAGGATGAAAAAAGTGTTAAAAGGTAATTAGTAACATAACCTGTGCTATAGGAAGAATGTATTTCCTTTGACCTAAACCCTGGAATAACACACTGTAGCCAGCTGGGGATCGGCCTCTTCTCTCAGGCAACCAGCAACAGGACTAAAGGAAGTGGCCTCAAGCTGAGCCAGGGAGGTTCAGGTTGGACATCAGGAAGAGTTTTCTCACTGAAAGGGGTAGTTAAGCATTGGAACAGGCTGTCCAGAGAGGCTGTGGAGTCACCATCACTGGAAGTGTTCAAGAAACAACTGGACATGGCACTTAAATGCTATAGTTTAGTTGTCATGGTGGTGTTCAGTCAAAGGTTGGACTTGGTGATCTTGGAAGTGTTTTCCAATGCAAATGATTTTATGGTGAAATACCAGAACAGGTTGCCCAGAGAAGTTGTAGATGTGGTTTGGGTGCATGCTACAGAGAAAGTTAGAGGACCTTAGACAAAGAATGATTTCTAGCCTGAAAATGTTAAGGAATCAGAAAAATCATTATCTTATTCATGTCAGAGGTTTTTGAAAGAACTGTCTTGTAAGATTTCAGTTTGTGCTTTCTTTTTCTTCAGAACTGTCTTTTGACTCCTTAGATGATCATTTGTCCGTAAAGAAAAGCTATTAAAGAGAAGTCAGACTTTGCTAAGCACTTTTGACAGTTTGAGGTTGTTCTCTAATTTTGTTCAGGCTTTTTAATATTAAGAGCAGAAAATTTCTTGAATTAGCACAAAAAATGCTGTGTTGTTACTTAAAAGAAATTGGTGTTCCTGCTAGAATACTCTTAGAACTAAGTTGTAGGATAGCCACTTAAAAATAAGGAAGTTGGAAGATTTCTTTGGTGGATGAAGTGTTTCTGTGAAGCTGGTTTTTAAGTATGATGCATTGCAAAAAACCCCTATTAATTTGAAAAGATACTACAACTGTGGTTAGCTTATAATTAATGGACTGTGGCATATTCTACAAAATCTCTTAATTCGCAGCATTGTTCATGCTCTTGACAGAAAATAGCAATGTTTTATTTGGAGTGGTTAGGCTATAGTATGTACCTTTAACATCCTCTGTGCAGTAAGTGCACTTCAACGTGTCAAAGGGGAGATTGAGTGTATTGTGGAGAATGTGGCTGTTTTCCTCTGTACATTGAAAAAATACAGTTTCCTTCTATAAAAGGAAACCAAGCAAGCCACATCAGCCCCCCCAGAAAACCACCTATGGGGAAGGCTTCAGCCACTGCTAGGTGAGTAACATTGGAGGGTGTCCAGGTGATGATACATCAGTAGAGTTTCTTGACTGAAATGTCTTCACTCAAGATTGGAATAGTAATTGGAAGAAATTATGAATCTGTATTGACCACCCAGAGGGGAAAAAGGTTTGTATGACTGATGTAATGCTTAGAGTGCACTCCCTCACTCTTAAGTCATCCTTTTAATTAAGTTTCACTTGTCATATAAAGAGAGTTTCATTTTTTATATTATTTTCATTCCTTCATTCATTCCAGGTGAATCCACAAGGGCAAAATTTGCTATGTCATTTAAATTAAGTCTAATAAGTACTTCCTTATGTTGTTGGTGTAGTAACTTGTTTCCAGACACGCTATGTTGAAACAGTGATCCTGTATCTTAATTTGTTTTGAGCTGAAGTCATTATGTTCAAAACATTATAGCTAATGTTAAAGAAGAGGAAGAAGGAAGAGTGAATTTGAGAAACACCGTTCTGATGCCTTTGATAAGAGCGAAGCAAGCCCAGAATGCACCAACTGCTGAAATGGCTCCACTGTTTAGGGTGCTTCAGGCTTTTAGAGTGTTATGTTAACGTCCTGTGTAAATCATATTTTGGCAAGTGCATTCTAGCACATATTTCTTTTATTTTCTGGACATAACAAAATCGAAGCTTGTCAAGGTTTAGATAATGCGTACTGATGGATAGCGTGTGCATTTGACATAACTGTTGTATTTGTTCACAGATGGGTATATAGTTTAATTAAATTGTTGACTGATCCATTCTTTTTCTCTCTTTTTACCTCTCCCCACCTCAGAGTGACAGCCTTTCAAGGTATGTGCAATTTAAACAAATTAATTTAGAATTGTTGTACTTTGTCTGCATGTTGTCACTTTAAGTTCTTTATGTACAAATTCAGCTTAACTCCAACTCCAATTCTTAAATTGGATTGAGCTTTAAAAGGCTGTGATGATACTTACGTTTTGTATGAAGTGTGATTGTAAAGCTGCAGTCCTGCCATGTGTGGGTGGAGTATGCCATTCTGGGGAGTATGTTGAACTCTGTATTTGTAATGCACTGAAGGCAGGCTGGGCATTTCACAGAACATAGTGGACACAGTACTGTACTCTACATATTTTTCAGCATGGACCCAGCGTTTACAAAGTAGACAAGAAGTTCTTGTTGCCCCTCTTTTAGAATATCCTACTAAAAATTTTCTATGTAACCTCAAGAAAAATACTACAGCCTCTGAAAAACATATTTCCTTGAGATTTGTTAAAAAGTAAATGCTGATATATTGGCAGTTTTTTTTAAAAAGGATCTAATTTCTTTTTGGACCATTAGCTTTAATTATTGAATTTTTTTATGTTCTTACTCTGGTGAAAATTTGTTAAATAAACTGCTGTAACACATGATTAATGAAGAGGGAACAGTGTGAAATTACTCTTAACTTTTTTAATACTTGTTGTTATTTAGTTATTAGGATAAAGACTACCGAAGGTTTGTTTCATCAACTGCTTCTGCTGAAATACTAGAAGTCACATCAAATAGTTTTGAAATCTTGATTTCTGTAATGAAACTTTGAGGATTCATCTAGGCCATTCATCTAGTGTTTTTTAAAACACTTCAATTGAACTAATAATTTTTTAAAAAATATATGTTCTTTATAAATAAAAAGGATTAAGCTACCTAAGCTAGTATAAAGCATTTTACCACATGTAAATATTTGCTTGCATTAAATAATTTAATTACATTTAAAAGAATTTTCTGCATGCATTGCTCTGCAGACTGAGCAATTTGAAAAGATTTTCACCCAGAATATTGAAGTACTGGAGAATGCAAAAATGAAATTTGCATCAAATTAGAAGACAGTGGTCTAACTAAAACACGTAATTGCATTTGGTTGGTTTCAGCTGGGTAGCAGCAAACTCAAAATGTTTGATACAGGTCAGTGGTCTCAGTTTGTCTTCAAAGGCAAAGAAAAATCAGAGCTTATCTTTTACAGATACGATACGGGATCGCTCAGCGTGTCTGCAGGTGATCGTTACGATTCAGCACAGGGGCGATCGGGGTCACAGAGTTATCTTGAAGATCGAAAACCATACTGCAGTAGACTAGAAAAAGAAGATAGCCCTGATTTTAAGAAGGTATCTGATCCAATAAGTTTGGTGCAAAAATAGAACTTTTTTACTGCTTTTCTTAAATTGTGTGAAAATAGTTTCACATTGTGTCAGAAATACTGCTTAAAGTAACTCAGCTGAATGGAGAAGCACAGCAACTGCTGCAGTGGAGGAAAATACACATTATGAAACAGCTTCTGGCTTTCATACTTTTCAAGGCAAGGGAGAAATCCAGAGGAGCCAAGATACAATCAAATAAAAAAATAATATGATAGTATTTATCATAAGGAAAGTATTATTAAAACTGGTGTACTCATATGTGAAGCCTTTTATTATATGTTTGCCAACTTACATACATATAAGGTGAAAATATGTTTAGATCTTGCTTTAAAATAGAGGAGGAGTTTGTTGAAAAGTTTACTGTGGTGGTGTAATCTGTGAAGTCTGAAGAAAAAAAAGGCGGCTTAATTATGTGTAAGGTAAGTAGTGTGCTCCCTATGCAAAGCTGCTTGTTTCTAGAAATATTTAGTAACAGTTCCTTACAGTGCTTGCTAATTCTAAACATCTTTATTTTACTTCTTAGACTGTTAATGTATTCGTTAACTTTACATGTGGTTCAATCATACTTTTCAAAGTTTTTCATCTGATCTCACTATTATCTGGTATTTTTTAACGAATATTTTCTCTTAGCTTTATGAACAGATTCTAGCTGAAAATGAAAAACTGAAAGCACAGTTACATGACACCAACATGGAACTTACAGATCTTAAGCTACAGTTGGAGAAGACCACTCAGGTTTGTATAAAACAAAAAGGCATGTACTTAGCCAACAATGTAGATAGTAAACCAGATGCACCCCAGGCTATGGGCCTCTCTTTACTAGGCATCAGCTTTGTTTTTTATCCAAAGATGGGAATGGAAAAGAGTACTTCTCTGTCTCTAAAGAGAAAAGAGTGCAGGATTCTGGTCTTCAGCTGTGAACAAAATGTGTGAGACTGCTTCTTGCCCACTTAAGTAGTAGTGGTTCTTGCCATCATGTATCTGCATGCAAACTTCTTTGCAGGGTAGGGGTAAACACTTTCTACACTGTTAAGCTTATATTCAAACTGACAATTGGGATTGATTGATTAATTCATAAACCTGCTGGCAGATTGGCATTACCTGCCAGTTCTTCCTGGCTGGTTAGATAGCTTTATCTTGGAAATGAAGAACAAACAGTGCATTCCTGTTACGGATAACTGCTGTCAGATAACAGTGCTGCATACATGAATACAGGACACACACAATGAAGTTAGATTTGTCTACTCTTGCTGTAGAGTGTATCATATTCTTGGATTATATTTACCACAATTTACCTGTACTTAATTGTCTTTCATGTGTACCCTGCAAATGTTAGTGAAAAACATTTAAAATATGCCTATTTTGTAATGCTTTTAGATAGAAATACTGTATTACTCCTGTTAGCCAAAGGCTGTGTACTGATTAAATAACATGGATGGTCACAGAGGAAGTGCATGATAAATCCAATTCGTTCTTTATTTCAGTGTTACCTCTCTGAACACACTTTAAAATGTTTTTGATGACACACTTCAGACAGAATACTAAAATGTCTAATTGTTTTTTTCCTCAGTTCTGTGTTGTTTCAAAGCACATGTCAATGTCTTAATAAATTTTGTGTTTCAGAGACAGGAAAGATTTGCTGACAGATCACTCTTGGAAATGGAGAAAAGGGTGAGTTTCTGCCAAAAGAACTTTTAAATACTCCAATTCAAGCTTTGTTTTAGTTTGTTTTGCAACCCCCGGTTTGGATATATTTTAGTAGAAACAGAAGCCTTTCTTATAACTTGCATTTTTTAGAGGATTTGAGGATTTTAGGTTTCAAAGTGGCAATGAATGTGAGATGGAATTACTCTTAAGAATTGCCTTTAGTTTGCCTGTTCGTTTGTGATAACCAGTTTCTAAACTCTGCTGCCCTCCAGGGATCTGCCACTTGTTCCATCTCATCCAAAACAATGTTGGCATTCCAGAGGGTTAAGTAGATTCATTGTGTGTCATCTTTTAACACATTTCCAGGATTCAGAGAAGTTGATTTCCTCAGAGCTTTCCAGACCAATTATTGTTGGTAATGAGATAGCTGTTTCTGCCTCACAGACATGAGACTTTAAACCTGCTAATGATATAAAACAATCTTTATGTGCCTCTTTCTTTGTACTGTAACTTTTTCACAGAGGGAATGTGGTACTGGGTCAGGGGGAGAAAGTGGAAGAATGAGCAAGCAGTGTGGGAAGAGGGGCATCAGAGTCAGAGACAAAATTGAATGGGAAAGAAGTAATGTAATAAATTCATATGGGAGGTGGACTACAGGAATTATTTCAGAAGTTGGACACATGATAATTTTTTTAGACTGTAGTTTCATGCTAATTTAAAATCCAACCCTGTAAAAGTTTAGTTTCGCAGCAATGTAAAGCAAACTACATTGATTTTGTGGTGGTCTTGGCTTCCTTCATGACTCTGAACACTATGTGTTCTTTTCTTCTCCCTTGATCCTGGAGTGACACATTAGAAACAAACAGGAAAAAAAAAATTAGACTTTGACAGTACGAAATGATGTAAACATTTATTTATCCCTGGTAAATTTCATATTCATTAGCCTTTTATATTTATTTTCCAATATTTTAGGTTTAGAAAACAAGTTTTAGTTCTACAAAACTGTCTGGTATATAAACAAACACTTGGTAGATTTTATAGGAGCACATGAAGATGTAGAAATACTCTCAGGCACTTCCTGAAGTTTCATTATCTTTATCTTAATAGTCTCGCCAGTTAATTGCTGCCGTTTAGCACCTATTTCTCTCTTTAATTTTTTGGCATCCTAGTGTGGGCAGTGATTTCATCAATAGAAAGGTTTCAGCAGCAGATTTAATTGGTTTCTTGCTTGCTAGCATGACCACACAAGTGGACATTTAATTATTTAATAGATGTAGCTGCATCCATTACTGTGTGGGTTCATAGATAATGCACAGAGTATTGCATAGATAGACATTATTTCGGTTTTAAATTACTGCTTTGCTTTCTCCCAGAACAGGCCATTGCATTGAAACAATTAGCTTTATTAGAAATTCTTGCACCTTTTTTTTTTAAGACATTCAATCCAACAGCAAAATGTCTTTCAGAAATGTTATTTTCCCTAAATGTATTAGTATTAAAGCTAATGAGTAACATAATTAACTTAATGATGTATGTATGTAACTTAGGTGCTGTATGGCTGAAACAGGATTTACACAAAATGTATATATCTGAATCTTGTTTATAATTATACACTTCTTTTCAGACAGGAAGTTAAATGAGGAATATATTTATGATTGTATTTTCTGTGTTGTTTAAAGCTGAAGTTTCACTTTGAAAGTGGCTGAAGCACGATTCTCAGCTGTTAGTCATCAATAGCTGATCTCTAGAAATAAGCTTATCAAGTTCAGCATTTAAAAATAATTTTAAAGATACCTTTTTAATGTGTAATGTAACAATAGAAATGCAAAAAAATAAAAGAAATTGTAGAGCTTTTCTAAGAATACTTTTCCAAGTATATGACTTCACTAAAATAAAATGTAAAACTAAAGATATTTATATAAATTACATAGAGAAGAGGAGAGGGCAAAAGTAAAGTAGTGAGCAACAACTGTAAGAAATAAAAGGCCAACAGAGAAAAACCTGAAGGCATCTTCCGACTATGACATTTTCAAGCTGAAACCTACCTTTTCAGTGAAGAAAATGAGAGTATGTATTAAGCCTAGATTTGCACAGTAGTAAAAGTGGGATTTTTGTTAGTTGCTTACATTAGTTAGCTCGCTGGTATTTATGCCGATTACTGTGACTATAAGAAAAGTCTTAACTCAAAGGAGTTAAGTACATTAAGTAGTAACAACTGCAGTAATACATTACGTTGATAAAAATTAAAGTTATTTACTGTAATGGGAAAATGTTGGGGTATAACTGCACTGTGATTAAACTAAATTCAAATGATTTATATCTGAAAGGTGTCCGGCAAGAGTCAGTATCTACTGGGCGGTATGATCTAACCAAAGTTTTACACACCTCAGTCAATGCTGCTTGCTGTTTGCATAACACCGTTGTATGCAGATGCATATGTCCACTTCGCAATAATCTGTTGCTTTTGCCTCACACTCTGGAAAAATCTGAATGTAGAGTACTGATAACTGCAGCTGCTTTTAAATGAGAAACACTGCATTGTCTGACACAGGAAAGCAAGCAATAAAGCTATAAACCCCAAAGTCTATTGCATTAGCTGCTCATCTGTCAGATGTGTTGAAAAATAGGTTTAAACAAAATAATGTGGTTGTGTATCTGCACTGCAGACTGCAGTGTAGTATAGAAAACCCTAAGCTAACTTTCCATAAGCTGGCTTGGTTATATAATCAGTGCAATCAAGTTCTATATAAAGGATAATTTCTCCTGCTTCTCAGGTAAAAAGGGAAATAAAAGGAAAATTAAACTATACGAGAAATGCAGAAAATATTCCGGAAACATTTTCTCAAGAAGCAGCTGATCTCACGTAGCTAGATTTCTTTGGTACTCAGCTAAGTCCTATAATGTCAGTTGTTTCAACACGAGGTTGCAGTTTGGAGTGTGGGCAGATCCCACTGAGCTGAGACAGATGTTTCAGCTACCTTTGTTTGTCTTTGAAAGCTTATGCTTTTGTGCTTGTATCTTTTAATATTCTTGTTTGATTCTGATCATTTTCTGCATTTCTTGGATATTAAGGTCTTACAAAAGCCTAGCTCATGAAAAATAAATCCAAATAAGTGGTACTTAAAGCCTTTCTAAATTAGTGAAAAGGAAAGGGTATGTTTTGTAGGACTTGATATGAATTTCTATATCTCTTCCTCCTTGGATATTAAAATTTCATATTGACCAAATTTCTATATATCACTGCCATCACACAAGTTTCCTGTCCACACTATGCTTTTGGTTGTATGATCTATGAAACTTGAAGTTTTTCACTGTTACCACAGTATTTACAAGCTATAATTTTTAAAACATTGTATTGTTCAGCGTTAACACACATCTTCTGATTTAGGAAAGAAGAGCGCTAGAAAGAAGGATATCTGAAATGGAAGAGGAACTGAAAGTAAGTAAATTAGTACATATTAATAATGAAGTATATTATGTCAGTGAGACATGTAGTCTGGCAGTATTACTGGTCTCTATAATTTCACTAGAAAATAAGTAAGTTACAGCTGCGTGTCAAAGTCACTCCTGTCACACAGCTTGTAGTGAAGCTGCTGTGCTGGCATAAGCAGTTGTACGTGTAAGATTGAGAAGGTGCTGAGTTGTAGGCTTCTATAATATGGCTAACAAGAAACATTCAGACATGGTTGGAGTGAAACATATCTTGATCTAATCAAGATGGAATTGCAATCTGCAATTTTGGTATGATACTCATAAGTTTTATTAACTTGCTAATTGCTATTATTAAAATCCATTATTATTAAATAATGGTAGCATATAATTCTATAGATATTTAAGCATTAAATGTTGTTTTGATCATTATCTCATGTTCTTTATTAATTAGATGGCATGGTACAATATCAAAATAAAAACTTCTGTTTGTATAGTGTGAATAATAATCAGGTTTTAGTTAACAAAACGCAGTAGATAGATTTCAGTTGTTGACAAATAAGTAACACTTAAGATATTGATTTCTGCTTTTTTGAACCATGTATAAAGTGAATCCCAGAAGCAAAATAATTTAAAATAAATTCAATTTCTGTTTTGTTCGGGGTTTTTTTAACCAGTCCCCCTTATCAATGTTAAACCCTCCGATATGATTAAGAAGGGTGAGAAATTGGGTGGGTTAATTTTCTGTTATGTCCTAAATATTGGACATGGCCAACTAGACTCATAGAATTTAAGTGGAATGTGAAAGTACCATTATTTTGACATTTGATATTTGTCATTGATTAATAAAAAGTTTCCTTTTAAGCTCATTTTTGAGCTCCCTCTGGTGCTTGGAAGTGGCATTAACTTCCAAATACTTTTCGTTAAAAGACATGCACCAAGTTCTGTTGAAGTAATTGAAGCTGACAAGCAGATATAGGCAGAAGGCAACTGTGATGCCTCTGGCTCCCTTGGATTCAGACCAAGATAGTTTGCTGTAAGGGAGGACACAAGGTCTGTGATTCCTTGAGGGGTCTTCAGAAGTGAAATACAGAAAAAATAAGCTATGGTAGAGGAAAATAATTGTCTGCCTAAGAGTGGAAGACAGGATGTGAGGTTCTAGGGAAAGTTGGGCTTCTGATAAAAATAAAGAGAATGCAAATATATTGCTTTTTTCAAAAGTTTGCCTTCGATAAGCAATAAGCTAAAGTTTTGAATTAAAGATTAAATACTCTTCCCATAGTTTGTTGCACAGTCATTAAAAAGTATATGTTAAATGTGTCATTATGTACAGAGTTTTGAATAGGAGATTCAGTTTGTGCAATTAGGATGTTAAGTGAAGAATTCCAGGAATAGCTCTCATTGTTAATGCATCCTGAACTGTTTTGGAAAGCTGTGACTAATCGCTACTGGTACTTAGATTGCTTTTCAAGAATGTGCCACTTGTTTGATACTTTCCTTTCACAGCGGCTTATTTACTTTAAACAGGATTGTCTCTTCTAAGTTTTCTTTCAATTCTGCTCGTCTGATATACATGTGGGTTTTTTTCTCGTTTTCACTCCTATTTCTTTGATTCCTGCAGAACTTGCACCAAATAAAGCAGATTCAATCTTTGAAACACATAAATGAGCGACTGGTGACTGAGAATAGGGCCTTGACCCGAGTGCTTGCCAAGTTGTCAGGGTCCTGTAGGCAACTGCGCTCTGTGGACTTGTAATTTCTTCCTTCTCCTTTGTTTAGCCAGGCAGGTGTTGACATTCAGTTTGTGCTTGGGCAGAATTTTACTATTAACACTTGTGTGTCAGGAACTGACTCAGTGCTGCTCGGTTCTGGAGGTGTGGCTAAAGCTAAAGCATGGTGCCCAGTGTACAAGCTAGAGGTGTCGCAGATGTGTTGGTATGGTGTGGTATTGCCCCTGCTAGCACTGAAGCTTGTCCTTGAAGATAAATTGGCAAGGATCCAGGAGAGCTTTGATATGTTAAAACCTTGGCAACGACTGAAAGGATTTGAGTTTGCATGAGGATACGCTAAAGTCAGTCTCTAGCATTGATGTTTGTGTAAATGCTCAAATAGATCGGCCTCTAGTTTTCTAACAAACTGAAATTAAGATTTGAGCTTTCTTACTGCAGTTTGGTTTAAGTGCATAGAGTTGATGAAAGTTTAATCTTAACCTGAGTGTTTGAGAACTGGTTTCAGTACTGTGTATTCCTGAACAGTTGCATTAGCAACCATTTTTCTTACATTTGTGTGTTTTGGTGTTCTAGAGGGGACCAAAGTATTGTTTTTTCAGAAATGTATTGGAGTTTCAAATTAATTACTGTTTTCATGTATTAACTTCCCATTTGGGTCTTGCCAATCCTTATTTTTACCTAGACAACTTAAAACATCCAGTTGTAGCACAGAGTTAAGATTATTGATTTATATTGCTATATATATATAGGCATTCCAGTGTGGATGAGAGTCCTACAATGCATGGACTGTAAAATCACAGACACAAAAAAACTACCTAGTGTGTCAGATTGGTTCAGATCCCTTCTGATAAAAGTATGAACTGCTTTGAGTTTCATTTGGAAAAAAAAGCTAGTCTGTTGTTCTTAGTGTTATTGCAGGGCTGTTTCAGAAACCCGTGGAAGGTTCAAAACTTATATGAGGATCAAAATGTGGTTTCATTCTACACCAAGTCTATATGCCTTTCTTCCTCTTAAATAGAACAAGTGTCTAGGCTGGAGGTTACAGTGAGCTTTTGAGATGTGTAGCTGAGAAAAAGGGACCAACCTTCTGCACAGTGACTCTTGCTAAACTGCTTCCTCTCATTTACCCCCCTTCCCACTTAAAAAGGAAGGCGATGAGTGTACATTCTGCTCAGAATCTGATCTCAGGTTTTCCCCACTAAGAAGCCTGAAATAAAGAGGAGGTTTATCCTTTTGCTTGGTGTCTTCCTGGAATTGGACTAATATTAGGATGTGGTGTTCCTGATCCAGGCCCTGCATTCCTCAATGCTCGCTTGTGTTAACCCTTACTGAACAAGTGAAGTCAGCTCACTGACCTGGCTGAAAACAAATCCCTTTATTCATTATAGTACATGATCCATCTCACCCCAGTGTTGTTGGATCACTAAATTAGCTGTGCAGAAAGCAGCAGGAGCACGCTGCTGCATGAGGAGGGAGAGCTGTCCCTTTAGGGCAGTCCCTCTTACATCAGCCTCAGCTAACAATGTGGTTTTTCAACACAGCTGAGCTAATCTAATGACTGCTGTCCACAGCTGTCATCCATACTGTCTTTTTTTTGCTAGCACTGGCATTCCTTTAACCATGGTAAGCCATTTGGGGTATTAACCACAGAAAACCATTCAGTATTCCTCTCCATAGCAGGAGTTTTCAATGGCAGGTCGTTGTGGAGCTTGAGTAGCCTGACCAGCAAAAGAGAAGCAATGGAAACACAGCAGGGAGCCTTGACAGTATGATGGTAGGTTAACAACAGCAGTGTGCCTGAGTAATCTGAACAGGTACTTCAACAGTTCATGAGCTTGTTGTACTCTTTATTCAGCAAGTTGTTTTGTGTGTACAAACTGTTAAATCCTCCAGCAAACACAGACATGATTATTACTGTACAGATCTGAGATGGCTCCACATATGTCAGATGATTATTGAATCATTATTTGCTCAATGATAGCACTGCAAAGTTACTAGCTAGTCATGATACAGATAGACAAAATAGTGCATTTTTAATCTTATGCTAGAGTCTCATCTCAGGAAATCTTGCTATTTTAGTGAGAACTAAATTGGAATTCAAAGTGTAGTATGTAACTAATTTTATTGAATTTACTGCAAAGGGGTTTTTTTCCTCCCTCTTGACATTAAAGGTGTATGGTGTCACCTCAGGAGACGTTTAAGTACCCATAGAAATGCACTGCTCCAAGAGAATTGTTTGAAGTATGTGGGGATTAGTATAGATAAGAAGTGTAAGTATTTTAGGTTACTTGTTCTTATCCTTCCTGATGAATCTCCTGGTATTCACAGAATCATAGAATCATTTAGGTTGGAAAAGACCTCCAAGATCATCAAGTCCCACCAGTACCCCAGCACAACCACCCCTAAACCATGTCCCTGCATGCCTCATCTACACATCTTTTAAATACTTTCAGGGATAGTGACTCCACCGCTTCCCTGGGCAGTCTTGCTTGACAACTGTCTTGGTGAAGAAATTCTTCCAATTATCCAGTATAAAACTCTCCTAGTGCAACTTGATGCCATTTTATGTTGTCATATAACCCTTTTGTCTCCTACCAGTCTTCCCCTATTCTCTAGCAGACTCACAACAAAAGACAAAATATTTCCTTAAGACCTATTCTACCTATTAATTGAATCAGGATTAAAATCTATCTACAGAGATTTGCAGATATATAATGGTACTGGATTATGTTAAAGCTCTAATTTTGAACAGTGGATTTTGTTAAGGGAGTTTACCAGAAAATACACCTCTCTGTGAGTCTGTCTCTATGTAATTAACAATTATGGGCTGCAGCTCCCTCCCTACTCAGTAAGCTGAAAGTGGACTGTGACATTCCTGGACTTACTTTGAGGTTTCATTGGAATGCACACACAACACTACTTCTCGAGGTACCTATTTAACCAGTACAAAACCAGACTCCCTTGATTCCCTGTGCATGGCTAGATGAAGGCTGTTGTGGTTTCACTCAGTATCTTTGGTATGAAATCTGTAGCAGAATGGAAAGGAGGAAGGAAAGGTTTTGGTTGGTTTGCCTGAACAAATGGCTGTTCCATTGTTTGCAGACACATGCATATTATCTGGATATATAACTCCTATCTTGGACAACAGTAGTTATTTTTTACAGCTTAGAAAACTTTAAACAATAATTCTTGAAAATTGCAAAAAGATCACTTGTGTTGCCCAATTTCAAACATATGGACATGATTTTTGAAAGTAATCAGAATTTTACAGCTCTTTTTTTTCAGAGTGCAGCTCTCACTTGACTACAATGGAAGCCTCCCTGTGTCTCCCTAAAGAGCTCAGCTTAGGTGGCTTCCCTAGGCTCCACCACAGAGCAGAGTTGGAATCAAGGGTAGCAGAATGATTTTTGCCTACTCTAATTGTAGAGACCACCTTTTTCCTTCTTATGATCTCCTGTCAACTTCCTTTCACATACTTTGGTATTTGCAGGGAAATAAACTAGAGATCTACAACCTCAGTCATTTTGAGTTCACCATTGTGTTTCACTGTGAAAGGGTCTGCAGTTCAGTGAAGTATGGACAGAAGGAGATGTATAAATGAAGTCTCTAGTGCACAATTAATTAACCCTGCATTTTTAAACTCCTCAGTTCTTTCTGTTCCATTATAATGTTCTGAATATAATGGGATTGAAAGTATAATTTTCATATAAGTGTAGTATAAAGTATAATTGAATAAAATGAAAACAAACTAGTGCCAAGAAAATAATGAAGAATAGAGTAACAGGTGTTACCTAGGTTGGTAGCTGAACTTAGACTTCCTGCATACACTTGCACTTGAGGTTACTGAGTAACCACTGCAGGAATAGGCTGTTACCTCCTGTGTAAAACACTTGCTAGAATCCATAGGTGTAATTTAGCCATGAGTGTGATAGGTGGTTTGTTATCAGTATGTGAATGTAGATGCGGAGAACTGCTGAGATTATTTCTGGTTTCTCTGGCAAGCTGAATTTTCCCAGTACCAACCTCTGTGCCCTGACTTGTCCTCCTTTCCTATCTGATCCTGTCCAACTCTCACCTCATTTGGCTTCTGCCTTGCAGCTTTTGTGCTTGTGTGTCACCCATCTCCTGTGGCAGCCCTAACCTGCCATCCCCTAACCTGTCTGCCTGAGTATGCAGCCTGGTGTTGCTGTGATCTCTTTCAGCGATCTGATCTTGTGTGAACTATGCTATTCAGGGACACAACCTCAAATTACAGGATGTGTGCTTCAACATGAGTTTGGAAGTGGTTGGAGGATTAATGCTATGAGCTAACAAGCTGAATCACACTGTGTCTGATCAGGATGAAATCATCCAAGAGCACAGTGGTAGAGATGCTTAGCCACAGCATGTTTTTTTGAAACTCTGCAAGTGCAGTATAGACAAGCCTCTTTAAATTGTTGGTAGTTAATTTCCCTCTGCCCCCCTTCCTCCCCCCTGGAATTTGAAGTATTTCATGACTTTCCTCATGCTACTATAAATGCTTTTGTCAGAGGCTGGTCATCTGCACCACTGAGTTTTAGTGCATCTAGTCCAACCAAGCAAGTGAAAACTTCTCATCTCTAACCCTTAAATATATCATGCTAAAAGGGGAGATTTTTCTGAACTGCTGATATGACGTGTGAGAACTGCCAAGATATTTAAGCTGAATGATGATTTTTACTCCCAATCCTTGTCTAGTCTTGCTGCTTTTACTTGGGATATAACAGCAAATAACCATCATGTTTCATTTTTCATAGATGCTACCAGACCTGAAGGCAGACAACCAGAGGCTAAAAGATGAAAATGGGGCCTTGATCAGAGTTATAAGCAAACTTTCCAAATAAAGGGTTTACTACAGCAGCAAGTAACGGTATTGCACATCACTAGTAACTCCAGTGGACCATGGTATGGCAGTCACTGGAAGTGTGGGAAGATCCTTCGGAGACTGTCATTTTCAGATATCCTGCCAAACACCCTCTTACCTGTGTGTTTTTTTGTATCAAGATCATTGTTTCTGTTAAAATGCAGCTGCTGAGAAGATAAAATGACTGAGAAATCTTGTTTACAGCCACAGCATAATAAGGAAAGTATTCAAGGCCAGATACGCCTCAGATATTTAACCAGTAAGCCTTAGTTGTACATAAACACTTTTACATCAACAAAAGCTTTCAGCTCTCACAGATGACAGTTACTCAATAATGTTTTTGTTGTGCCACAATTCCCATTTTTTTCCTATACTCAGATTTTCTTTAAGATTTAAGTTTGGATTTTTTTTCCCTTCTAATTTTTCATGTACCAGATTTTCTTGTACAGTGTTTTCACAGCTTTACCATTTGCAGAGACCACACACCCTTTTAAATTACATAATTCGTGTAGCTAACTAGAGTTGTATTGTCCAACCACCTGGAACAGAGATGTTTGGTGGAACATTTGCTTTCACTGTTTGTGCAATATGCATTTATTTCCTATACAAAATGCTTTAAAAGTCAGTTGAAACTAGAAATATTTTAAAAGTCCTGTTTTCTGCCTTTATTGGTCACTTTAAAAAAAAAAGAAAAAAAAAAAAGAAGTTTGTAGTGAAAGATGTTAGATCCTGTAATCGTCACATTCATTTGAGCAGGTACTGAGTGATGCTGTATATATAAATGTGTACTGGTTTGATTTTTCAGACCACCACGTGGCATGCTTGAATATATTTCCCTATTGCAAATGTCTGTTAATGCAAATTAGGCTATCCAGAATAGTGTGTTTAACAAAGTTCGTTAATTTTTATGGTATAAAGAATTTAGACATTGTACATTGTATGGAGCCCTATCTTTACAAAAGGTCTAAACTATATAAAAACTTTATTATCTTTTTGTCCCATTTTTTTTTCATTTGATAGTGTTCACCATAATAAAAAAATGCATAAATATAACTGCTTCACTACATTTCACATACCTGTATTTATCTGAGTGCTGTCCAAAACTGTTGTGCTAGCCAAAGTAATGTACTAAATCATTTGAAAAGCATAACCCATTACACTCACAATAATGTTTATATGCACTGTTGTTGCCATGTGAGAAGGCATCCAATTTGATAACACCATCATGTCAGACCATTTTATACATTTCAGTGGCCTTTAAAAACAAAAAAGTACTTAAGCGAAGATCATTTTGTTTAGAAACAGCTTTTATATTTTCACTAAACCATTCAAAATATGACATCCTATTGGCACATAGTTTATTGCCTAAAACCACTGAACGGATCAGCCATTAAAACAAATTGTACATTGTAAAGCTTGTAGTAGCTATTGTATTATTGATTATATTGTATACTATATTAAATGTGAATTTGTACCCCTTCATTTAAAAAGGTCATTGTGTTCTACTGCCTACTTGGGTGGGGGGAGGGTTAGCTTTACAGGGGTGGGATATGTTTTGGTAAGGAAGACATGATGTCCTCTCTCTGTTGATTGGTTTTTTGAAGATGTAAGGTTATGCTCTTACTACCAAGCTCAGGATTTTTGATTTTAAAGGTACACAGATAGTTTGAGATATCTTATTGTAATTGATCTGTATGAGAGGTGGGTCTGAACAATAGGGACTTCCATTGTCTTATGCTAACATAAAACAAAGAATTGAATGGCTGCAACGTATTGAGTTCTGTTACAAGACAGTTAGGCATATTCTGGATTATATTTGGTAAAGTTTGGGTGCCTGTGAATGATTAAATACGTGTTTCTAATATTTTAGTGTTTTATATTTAGGTTATTTATTCTTTATATCTAAAAAAATGAATGGCTACTGTGCTATATTGATTTTATTGGTAGTACTGAGCAGACCTTGTATCTGCATGAAACTAGTTGCAAAACCCACTATTTTGGAAAAAAAAATGTATTTTGACATATACAAATAAAATTAATACAAAATATTTTAAATGTGTGAAAGTTTTACTGATAAGACATTGAAATTTGTTATGAATTTAAACCGTGTTATAAGTTTGCTATTTAAATTCTTTGGTGGGCATTTTTCATTCATTGCGTTACTTGGATGCAAGGTTCAAGTACCTTTCAAAGATTGTAATCAGATTGTGATTATTTGCACATCATTGTACATGCACATCTGTAAATGCAACAGTAAAAATGCCATATTTATGCAATCTGTAACAACTTGGACAAATGTTTATATATTTTACATAAACCTGTCTGTGTGCAGAATCTGAGAACCATTTTTTACGTGATATTAACCTAATCTCACAAAGCAACTGCTAAACTTGTGTCATTGTCTTATTGTTCCTGATTGTGTTGAAGATCCGATACATCCCCAGAAAATTCAGCTACAACAGAGAGAAAAATGGGTCGTGGAAGACTATTTTATTATTAAGGAGACTGTTTGCATGCAAGAAGTATATTATTGCTGGCTGGTGACTCTGACAAGCTTCCTTAAATGACTAATGCCTTAAATGGTAATTCAAATCAGCAGCTTAGATTTTCAGGGGACCTGCCACAGTTTGGAAAGGGATCTCTGTGTCCAGAATTAACATCAAATATGGAGGCAAGGAAGTAGCTGGTGTGGAGAGTGAAGAGGCAAAGGGCCTGCCCAGAACCAGCTCCAGGAGTGGAGGGTGCCATAAAGTGGGGAGGAGTGAGGGCAGGCGGGATAGCAGCAGGAGCCACCCAAGTGGGAGGAGAGGGCAGGAAGCATGGCTGCATAAGGACTGCCTGACCTTAATGGCTCCCAACTATAGCACTTACCTAGAAGAAAAAATTCAGGAGCTGCAATTTCATTTTTTGTCCACTGTGTCTCCCTTATAAATTTCCTTGGAGCCTTCCTAGTTCCTACAACATATGGCTTTCAGACTGCTGCTGTTTCCCCAAAAGAGCAGTTACAATTCACAGTGTGCAGGTCAGTGCATTTGTTTACTCAGCACCAGGTACAAAATGTGAATCTCAAGATACACTCATTTAGAAATCCTGTCCGTGCTAAACTTGGGTTGTGCTCACGTGAACATTAAACTGGTGGATATTAATCTTACTTGTCCAGTATTCCTGGTCACTGTTCATCTGCTGCCATAAGAGCAAATGGGTTGCCATACAAGGGTCCTGTCATTTCTATTTTAGGAATAGTTACTTAGATGTTTTAGACAAGGAAAAAGGCATGCTTTTGGGTTTCCAAAGATACCTGCCTTAGGAGATGTGGAGAAGTGCAGTGAGGGAGAAATTTTAATTATTTCACCTCTATCATACACCAACAGACTCCATCTAAGAAGGCTCCCACCCCTGCTAGCTGGCATAACCACGAGGTTTATAGTCAAGAGTGCTGCCATAATGCCAAAATACAATGGTAGACAGGAAATTTACACCAAAAAAGAGCAGGAGGTGAGGAAGAAGTATGCCATGATGTCAGACTAGAAAAGGCAAGACCATGTTAAAAAATGAATGGTTTGCATGACGGCATCAGAACAAAACTGGCCCAAGGTCAAGAGTTCAAGGCCCCATCTCATCCAAACTGAAGAGAGAAATGTCCGGTGCAGCCAACAGTATGAGTTGCGGCTTGCTGCTGGCTCTTAACACTGCTCAGAGGAGGTACTAGTTTATTTTTAAATTAAGTGACTGTGAAATAATAATTACACTGACTTATACTTGATCTGGTGATCCTGGAAGTGTCTTGACTTCCCACAGCTGGCACTTCACCATTCTTTTATGACCATCTTGAGGTATTACTCATCTCAGTAGCACATCAGCTCCTCAAAAAAGGACCATGCACTCTTTTGTCTCTGCCCTGTTGTTTGTGGTCCTGTGGCAGAAGAATAAATGGAGGTGGCCAAATCTGCCACACTGGAATGTGGTGCAGCTATGGGTCCTGGGAAGCTCCAGCTGGACCTCCCTAGAAAGAAGAGTGGGCAAGGGCTCTTGGCAGCTGAGGCCTCAAGCCTGTGCAGTATGGGAGGTGTAAGCAGCCTCATTGTTAGTTACAATAAAAGTCACTTTTCCCCTCTTAGCAGTAGCTTCAGTTTCTCTAACTTGACATGGTGCAGTGTGGCCAGTAGATAATGACACTTTAATTGTGCAGCTGAGAGATTAATAATGTTTTATAGATGAAATTTAATTGCCAGTTACAATCCAGAGGACTGTCACAGCAAAGCATGACACAAGTTCACTATATAAGATACATTTTAAAAAACCCAACAAAACAGCAAACTCCACAGCCATACAAACATTACACAGTTGGGGGGGGGGCTACTTTGAGAGACGGTGAAGAAACAATTGTCACTGCATTGTAGAGGGTTGCTTTCCCACTTGCTTTAAATCTTTGAACGGTTCTGTTGCAGCTCTGCTGGTCACCTCTGTGAAATTACAGGGGTTTTCTCCCACACAGGGATAGCCAGTCTGTCTGCTGGGTAACAGAAGAAATGCTCTCTTAAATTTTTCAGAAGAAGCTCTTGCTGTTCACGGTTATGAACTTACATTTAGCCATGGTGATTCAGCTTCCTCAAGTTCTTAAATCAAAGCCACTAATAACATGAGTGAAAAAATGCTGGCAACTGGAGTTACTTGCTTTACATTTGATTGCAGAAGCAGCAGTGGAGCCGGTTAGAGAGTATAGCAAATAATATTGTGCTGAGCCTCAGTATAGATGTAAAGTAAGACTAGAACAGTCCTAAAGGTGACTGCAGGTTCCTGTACCGAAGAGAGAATTAAAAAGCAAAACAAAACCTCCCAAACTCACAATTAATCGCTCACTTTAAAGGGAGAGCTGCTGCCATACTGATGAGGTAATCGGCTATTCCTGCTTGTGTCAGCACCTCCCCATTTTGTATCACTGATTAGATAGGAAAAGTATGTAGCCTTTAGAGAAAGGAGGAACTGTTCAGTTCTTTCATCTGAAAACATCACCTGTTGGATGTCTAATGTTTCTCATCTGGCCCAAGGACAATTACAGCAGGGACAAAAGCCCACATTCCAACTCTAATTATTTCGCCGTTCTTGCTTGAGTTCTACATGTCTGTTTTGCAAACCTATTCAAGCTTAGCAGAAATAGTTAGCCAAGACAGTGCGATTCATCTTCTGGTGTGGTCTTTTCCCTTTACTTTATTTACTGGAGAAGAAAGAAAAAAAATACAACCAAGTATGGTGGATGGTGGGAAAGAACCTATTTATTTATTTGGTACCATCTTCCTGTGCTCCCCCATTCCTCTACAAAGTTCTTGGAACAGAGACTCATAGGGCTGAGTTGCTCTTTGAGCAAACCAGGACCTGCCGCACTGCCTCGGGTGGGACCCCAGCACGGCTGGCTGCTGCACCTCCCCCTGCCCCTCGTCTCTCCCCAGACAGAAAATAGCCCTGTTGCCCTTGTTTGTGGCTGCTTATATACCCGTTTTAAAGATCTCTCTAATTCCAGAAAAGACAGGCCTGATCTGAGGGAATTGCTGCATTGCAGCTAAAATGAAGCTACTGCTCTCTGTGTGGGGTTACGTGGGCCTATACCCCAAGTCTGCCAAATAAAAGAGCATGATTTTTTACATGAGCTGGTACAAAATACACATTGACACAAAATTTACTCAATATACACGTCTTGCCACACAGTCCAGTCTCTGCCCAGAAAGAAGATTTAATGAAAAACTTTGTTTAAAAATAAAAATCCACATTTATATCAACTGCAGATACTGTGGGTGATTCTTCAGCTGTTAGCAGCTTACCTCTCTATTTTCAGCTGTATGAAAAGCAGCAAATTACACTAAGTTCTTTCCTCCCACTTAACCCATGGCTACTGGCGATGCATTATGTTAAGTAATTGCCCAGTAATGCAGCCTCAGCCACTCTTTGTGCTTTATGAAAATAAGAGAGCTTTCACTACAGGCTTTTATGATGCTTCTTTAGTCCCGTGCATATAAAAAGCACGACTCGAAAGTATAAGGGGGAAGGAGCGGAAGCGATACTGCTGAGGCGCTATTATTACTTTACCAGTTTCTGCCTAGAAATAATGCCACCGAGATCAGTTTCCAGCTCGTGGAGGAGCCCCGGGTGCGGAAGGGCCGCTGGCGGGCGGCGCAGCCGGGAGGTGGCACCAGACGGCTTCGCTTCTCCCGGGCTGCCCCGGGGCTCCTCCGCGGCTCCCTCTGGGCTCCCCCGGGGCTCCCGCAGCTTCCCCGCAAGGCAGCGGCCGCCGTGCCGGCCAGCTCTGGCCAGGCAGCGAGGCACGGCGCCTGAGCCCGCTCCCTGTTGGTCTGAGAGGGCAGCTCGGCTTCTTCACCTGTCCCTTCGCTTTGCCCTCGACACCCGTATGTAGGAACGGCTCAAACCACAGTGCCTGGAGGAAACTGCCTCACATGTAAACTGAGCCCGGTCTAGTATGACCGATGAAGCGTAGCAGAGAACAGCAATCTCAAAATTCATCGACACAAGGAACGCACTGGGTTAGCTTGAAGGAGGCAAGGACTGCTTTTAAATATCTTAAACTGAAAGCCCGCGAAAGGAGCTCGACATCCTGGGGATGCCAAGCGCGCTTGGCTCGGCTGGTGAGCTGAAATCCATCCCATCAGGAGGCAGAAACTGTAACCCAAGGAGGGCTGGCCAGTGAGTCTGGCGGGGCGGATCCGTCTGGGTGCGGGCAGGGACCCACACTGCACGGTGAGCACTCCCGTACTGAGTGAAGAGACAGACTAGGAACAGGCACCGCGCACCACAGGACAACTCTGCTGCAGCTAAGAGGGACAGCAAAAAAGTAATCCTCCATATCAAAAGTTGTCAAATCAGCGGTTCATAGCAGCACTGCACTTGGCTGAAATGCCGAAACACTGGTTAACTCCTTCTTGCTCAGCCCCCTTTCAGTATCATGTGTGTTGCTTCGCTGTGTGACCAGGGCGCTCTGTATGCTGTCTGTATGAGGTCCTTGTAGTTCTCCCTTCAGTCTCTTCTCTAGTGCAGCACACTGTGTGCACTCGTATCCTTCTCATCTCCTCAGTCTTTTCTCCTCAGTTCTGCATGGATGGGGTTATGCACTATTTCCAGGCCACCATATATAATTATTTTCTGTGCAAGAGAGGGCTTTGAAGTCTAATTACATTCCCTGTTATCCCTGGTGATAGCCATAAAAGACCCCAGAAGTCACTTCCCCTCGGACCTAGAGCACTGTCTAAATTTCCCTTTGTATGGGAGTGGCACTCGGGATTGCTACATGCAGGCACTGAGTGCAAGAACTCTTTCATATTTTACTAACAAGTCACCACAAGCTTACCGACATGCCACAGCTGCTGGAGAGAGCAGCCTCTCCTTCATCTCCTCCTCACCTCAGCTGTCGGTTTTCTCAGTTGCTCCTGAGTGCCACCCCGACCATCGAAACTCCCCTTTGGACATTCAGATCCCAGCACTCTCATTCAGTCCTTCTCGTACTTGCTGCCTTTTTCTGGCTCCTCAGATCACCTCCCATCCTTCTGCTTGCTTCTTGCACTTTCTACTAATTTGCCACTTCTCTCTCCTGTTTCACTCCCCCTGCAGACCTCATCACTGGTTACTTCTTCCAGAGCTCCTCACTCCATAGTCCTGTCTTCAGTTGAATTCTCTGCTGTCCACAATTCCTTGCTCCACAAGTCCAGTAGCCTCAACACTGCATGCTCTCCCTCAGCCTCTGTTCCTCACCTCCCACTCCCCTTTCCTCACACTGCCTTATCCTGAGCTTCTTAGATCCCTTATGGTTTCAAAGACCCCATTAATCTTTTCCTGACCACTGAATCTTTTTTTTCCCACTGATATTCTAATCTTCGCCCAGCAGGAATGTCTCTGCCCAGTCACTGAGTTCCCACCTACCCTTGGTAATCTCTAATGCAAGGCAGTGGTTTTACCATAAACTAACCCCACTCCTAAAAGTCACCTGTTCCTACTCATTCCAGTTATTTCCCTCCTCAGGAATCAGCACTAATTTTCATAGGCTCCTTTCCTGTTTAATTCCTCCATATGTCAAAACAGTTTCCAGAGTGAAAGATCTTACACTTCTTTCTTGTTTTCAACTCATCAAGGTCTTTGCAGGCAAACCATAATTCACTACTTTTTAGTTTTCTTTCACCTCTTTTTGAGCATCTTACAATAAAGCAAACCCGTAAGGGACGCCTGTTGGGTCCTAATGCTAGGGAATAAATAAATTGAGCGTTGGCTATGGGTTTGCTAAAGTAGGTAGCTTGTCCTCTTTCAGGTAACTTTTTAACTTAAAACTTCTTTTTAATATGTATTTAAAGCTTGTCATCTTGAAACAGCAAATCCTGTATTGTAAGCAAATCACATTTGTTTTTAAGCATGTCCACATTTGTTTATATAAAGTCATTACAATGGCACAGATTTTGTTCCAATTTTCACAGTCTCAAACTTTTATCCTAAATGTTTATAGCATGGCCGTGTATCATTGAAATAAATTTTTAATATAAAACATCAACAAAATTTTAACAATAGGAATTATATTTTACTTATGTTTTTAAAACTATTCGCTTCCTTTGTAGTCTGTTTGGTTTCATACACACTCACTCTAAACTCTTCCAAGTGCTTCCCCCTCCTCTGCTTACACTCACTGACACGTCACTGCCATTGATTGATTGTTGTTTGTGTTTGCTTTGGACACTTCCAGATGATTGCTACTAATAACCAGTACTAAATTCCTGAAATATCTGCCTGATTCCTTTTCCAAGGCAACTTCATTATGGTGTGTCATATGAAGCACAGTAGGCCCTAGAAATATTGTGCGGCAGGAGAAAAATAATCTCCAAATGAAGGGATAGCTCAAACAAAGCATTGTAAAAAGCCATCACACTAAATTCTGTATGCATCATCTACTGCATTTCAGCAAAGGCCAAGCTTCTTAGTCAGCTCTCTGAGGAGATCCCTCAGCCTTAACTATGATTCTTTTGGGACACAGTTTTGTGCTCACTGGACTTTCCTACTGTGTGCAACTCATCACCTGATCGAGGTTAGATCAAAAGGATGAGGTATAACAGTTTAACCAAGAAGTACACAGTGACAGTCAAGAGGCCTAATTAATTTTTACTGACTTTGTATCGGTTCGTCAAAAAATCAAAATAATTCTTACGAGTTAGAGTGCTGTTAATTAAAACACCAAAACAAAACCACAACACAATGGCCCTGAAGGATTAGGAACTGTAACCAGTACCAACAAGACAAGACTGACAATGAGCCAGTAACCACTGGATTTGGTTTCTAATTATTCATTTGCCTGCTTACATTTGGAGATACAGAAAGACAGGAACAGAATTGTCTTTGGTGTAGACCAAAAATCTGCTTAACAATGTTCTAAACTTATGAGCTAGCTGCATAGAGGTCACAGAAGTATCTTGAGTTGGAAGGGACCCATAGGATCTTTGAGTCCAACTCCCTGTTTCTCACAGGGAACTAAAGCAGGCATATGGTCAGAGGGCGCTGTCTTTAAGAAGAATGAATAGGCTCCATAGGTGCTGGAAACATCATATAAAGGAACAAAGGTGGTGTTATTCAGGTAACTTAAGGTTATCTTGTAAGGGTACTTTACACCTATGATATTATTTCTGTCATATGGACGGGTACAATCAGCTCTTTATTACCAAGGTGATAGACAGTATCTTAGATGAAACAGCAGTTGGATAACCTGGCAGCCTCTCCACTAATGAAGTTGATGGCAGACCAGCTCCCCATTTAGGGTATTCCTAAGAACTCAGGACTCTGGAGGACAACATGGCACAAAGACAGGCCCTAGAAAACACCTAAGGCTTGCTTACATTCTGTAAGACTAAAGAGCTCTCCCTTGTGAAGGAAAACAAAGAGAGCAGAGCATCTCTATTTGTTCCCAAAAGGGCAAGCCTGGAGCTGGACTAATAAACCAGCATACGGCCAAACCCAATGCTTCTGTGTTATGCTCCCTGGAATTCCTATGGCAAGGAAGCACAGGCATTCTGAAGAAGCATTTTAGTTCCACAGACTCTGTGCTGCTCAACTATCTCTAGGTGGTATTGTATCTTAGAAAATTTGTCCCAACACAAGTCACTTTACATTTACCTACACTGAATTCCATCTGCTACTTTATCACTGCCATTCACTTTGGCAATTAGCTATTTTTCACTTTCTCCATTTGTTGTGTTTCTTTCCAATACTTTAATTTTGATGGATCTGTCATAGTCAAGAGCTCTGCTGCAAGATGCTCCCTAGGCTCCTTCACAGTAGGGAAAAACTTTTTTAAAAAGTGCTGATTTTGTATGATGATCATATCCTGGCCCTACTGATCTGCCATGTGGGGAATTGCTTCTATGCCTTTTGCAAACTGGTCCTCAAGCATACCTATAGCCTGCCTTACAGCATCTACCTTTTCCTCCCTTCTTTCCCAAGCACTGTGAGGCTCGTCAGCATCAGCTTTTTTTCTACCTCCTTGTATCTCTCGCTGTTTAACATTTTGACTCCCTGTTTTTCCCTATTCCTCAACAAGTTGCTCTAGGGCATACTTGCCCAGTTCACTGTTCAAATCTGGCCCTCCAGAGTACCTGTTTGGACGAAAAAAAGAGGTACCATGGTTGCTCAATAAACTTTTCAAAACTATGCTGGCTGAACCTCACCACAAATAGCAAGGAGTAGCAAGACAAGCCAAGTCATTGCTCTATACCCTCATGGTGCAGGACAGGAGCAGCAGCAACAGACCTTCTGACAGAGTCAGACTGTGAACTGTGGCAGAAAACATTCTCATCACACTTTTGAAGGCATCTGCACAGGTACTGAATCCATTCCCATCTCCACTGTCATTCTTATCCAACAACTGCCAGCTGGAGACAGATGGCAATCTCTGCATTAATTTTTCGTACTGTAAGATGAAGTACTTAAAAAAAAATCAAGCAAACTTCTGACAGTTTGTTTTTTGCCTTTTGACACTGCATTCTTCCATCAGCCAGATGAATAAACTTTGCTGCAAGAAACAATACTAGTTTGTCTGTAAAACCAAACTAGTTCAAAGAAACTACAGGTTTTTGGTCAAATGATAGCAGATTTCAAGAATGGTAAAACACATACAGAAACCAGATTAGAGGATGCACTCTAGGACTGATCTTGAATGCTAATGCTTCCTGATAAATCCAGCTATTTCACAAAGCTCTGTTTTATTTACACACAAGATTTCAAACTGGACCCTAGCACTTAAAAAAAGGGTTTAAGCATCCAATTCAGTAGCACAGCAAATAGGATGAAACTGGCATTTCGTTAAAAGCAGGATTGTCAGATTGTACAAGTTTGCAGACACACACCATAAGAAAGTAATCCAGTTAAACCACTGACTACAGCAACTAGAACATAATGAGTTGTTAGAACCTTACAGAGGAAAACCTTGCCAGAAGGTTAGCACTATGGCACCAATCTGTAGTGAGGGGAAAAAAGAGAACAATTTAATTAATTTCTGAAAGAAAAGTTGAGGAAATGAAAAATCAGTCATGATAGGCTAAGCTTCTCAGAACAGTGTGCATAGCTCAGAAGTAGCAAAAAGTGGTATTAAATTGAAAGGGACAGCAGTTCACCTGCCTTTAGACAAAAACACAAAACCACCCAAGACTATTAGCAATAACAGTTTAAAAAAGATGAGTTTATGTTTGTGGATTATTTTACTTTCAGGGGAGATTTGACATTAGAAATGTCATGGAGCCTACGTAGGGAATTTACAAGAAGATTAGACAGAAGTTACAGCCAGAGATCTAACATGAAAGGTTTAAAGAAAGGTTTTTGAAATTTTATGGACAAAAAGAACAGATGTTCCTACGAAAAGATTGCTGTAAGATTTCACTGAGTCACAGGAATTTTAAGCAACAGCATTTCTGGATGGACAGTGCAGAAATAATTAGGTAGATGGGTTAGTTAGGGTACAGTGATGTGGGTGAGGGTTATCCAGCAGGTAAAATTTAAAGCAGCAGAGAGGGAAAGTTTGGTGGGACAGCACCAGAGCAAGCCAAACAAACCTAGTTTAATAAAGCATGAGTGATAAAGCAGGTAGAACAAGTATGTGACTGAAAAAGTTTGGATTGGGAGAAGAAAGATGAAGAATGCTGAGTGAATGAACTTCAAAGGGGATCAGACATGAGAAGCAGTAGACAGGTGCACTAAGTGGAAGCATTTCATGGAAATTCACGTAATAGGCAGAGGGAAGGTAAAGTCTGAAACAGAAGGAAGAGCACGTTGTTTGAGAATCAGGTAGGTGAACACAGTAAACTCAACAGAGACTTTGGGGAGAGATGCTGAGGAGGGTGAGATGGAGGGAGAGTTTCAGTGCAGAACATACAGGTATGAGTCTGTATGACAAATGTATGCTAAGCTCAGAGCATAATGGTAACAAGTAAACAGATATTGGGCAGGAATTTGGATGTTGTCCTTAATTTCCTCAGCCATTAATATGTTATGATGTTCTCTATTTTATTTTCCAGCCCTTGAAAATTGCCACTTCAGAAAAGATTATGGCTCAGATAAACTTTCAGAACCTTAATACAGTTGGATAATTTGGTTGAATCTCTAGAAGAAATTACAAAGACCTCAAGCAGCTTGCAACCCTTTACAAAGGAGGCAGCTTTGAAGTGCCCAACCCCAAGAGGAACTTCATTTCCTTGAGATTTTAAGAATCAATTATGGGGTTTACTCTAAATTGAAAAATGAAGTATTTTTTTCCATGGCAAAGGAGATCAAGATCATCCTATCCAATCCTGGTGGTAATTTTACCTCTAGGGAAGAATCTCATTCCAGAATATATAAAAAACAATATCTTAAGGCTTAAAGACCCTTATCATTACGCCAGTTTAAAACATAGCTAATAAAATGAATTGTATTTCTAGGACTTAAGAATATCCTGAAGAATTTTTTTCTTTGTAAGAAAAGAGAAAAGTGTTGTTCTAAAAATGTTTGCAAGCTATTAAGCTGTTCTCCCTTGTGGCAGAGGAAAACATGCAGCGTGATACTTAAACTATTTGGGACTTTATCCCTGAAAGCTCTCCAGCACAGACAACCTTATTGAGATGCAAACATCTGACAGTCAGCATTTTTGTATTGGGCACTTAAGCCCAACCTCACTCACCACAACATAACTTCTGTTAATTTATAACAGACTGTAAGGCAAACAAAGCCTTTTTGGCACAAAAAAAAAAAAACAAAAAAGGCAAACAATAAAAAAAAAAAAACCCAACCAAGAAAACAAACCTCACAATGTTTTTTACAGTAGAGAAAAAAAAAGTCCAACAGATTAGATGCAGCTAAAGCCTGGATATGTCAGCTCCTCCAAATAAGAAAGGTGGGCACATGGGATGTGAAGCGGGACAGGCACATCTAAGCCTTGCTAGCTGCTACAGATGGCCACAGAGAGGGGCACAAGGGGCAGCTGGCATGTCCTGGGGTAACTGAGAACTGAGGGTGCCCGAAGAACTAAAATACATTGTTATGTTTCTCAATATACACAACATGCTGTAAGTGACAACTTTCTAATCTTTTTTGCTAATATTTGGCCAGCTGTGCTGCTCATGGTGTGTAATAGTGAGGGTGAAATACTATTATTGTCACAGTTACATGATTCTCTCAAGAAAAGCTCTTCACTGTATAAATGGGAAAAAATTACAGGACAGGAAAGACAAGAACTCATATCAGAAATCCTTTATATTTTCCAGAAATACAATTGAGTAGTTGTCTAATTTAAAAATTTCACAGGTAAGAGTGCAGGTACGAATTTTTTCTTTAGGAGAGTGCTTTTTGTTAGGACCAACTTTACTAATTTTGTACTGCTGAGCAGTAAATAGCGCTAGTGCAGAACTGTGTTCTCACCATCTATTTTTCTGCCTATTTGCAGCTTTTCAACACAACACTGAACAACTAGCTGGTTTTGTTTGGGGATTTTCCCTTGGCCTGAAAGCTAAGAGGTTTCGTCTGCAGTGATGAAACTGCACCTTAACTTCCACACATACAAACATTTAAACACCCCTTCAAAACCAACCACGACACCAAAAACACCCCTAAATCCAAACCAGAGCAGAAATCAGATATGAGTTCAGTGAAAAGTCCAAGTAAATGAATGATCACCGGAAGAGCAGAGAAGGTTGGCAGGGTGAGACTGTGCCCACTGCTGTGAAAGAGAACGAGGTAGAGCCTTATCTAAGGCACAAGTGGCTACATGGACTAAGCCTGTTATTTACACTGTGCACAGAGCCCAGCAGCAGATATTTGGAGCTCCATTTTGCTAGGTATTTTTTATCCCTATCACCTATAGTTTTATTCTGTAAAAAGAAACCAAAAATCCTTGCGAAGTTTATATTCCGAAATACTACTGAATTTTATTAACTAGGTGGACAAATTCAGGACTGAATCTGAAAAGGGGAGAAAAAGTGATGAAAAGATGATCACGTGCTCTCAGCTAGGTAAGCCCAGGCTATATGGATTTCCTCTGACTGATGTAAGCTTGTATCTTGTCCTGAGCCAGCTAGAAAGGTGGCACCGATACACGCCTTTCCCTCAGCATACCTCTTATAAAGTAGGATTAAGCAAACCACAAGTCATTGAAAGCCCTGATTTTCAAAAGTAGCACGATCAATTTCCAGGGTGCTACTAAGAAATAGTAAGTTCGGGCAAACTAAAAATAACGTGAGTTTTCCGTGCAGTTCACCCATCTTATCCCCTACACAAGCTGTTCAACAGATTACACGTACTCCCATCACGGTCCTTGCATGTTCGTTTTTCCTAACATTTAACCGAGTCAGGTTTCTCCACTGAGGGCTGTTATTATTTATAAACAAGACATCTTTCAAGTCTTTGCAGCGTGACTGGCGGAAACCCCTTGAATCCTGGCTTCTTACAACGTCAGGAAAACACAGGATCTTTCCCAACCTTCCGCCCGCGGTAGTGAACTTCCACCAGCTAGCAGCGGTCTGCCCAGCACCGGAGCGGCCCAGAGGAAGTCATTCTGCTGCGGGAGCCACTGACCTCGGGCTCTTTCCCACCGTGCCCCGACCCCGCCGCACAGCGGAGCGAGCGCAGCGGCGGCACCCCGCTTTGAGGCCAAGCCGGCGCTCCCGTCCCAGCGCG
>VZRS01014182.1:445268-527790 GCA_013398055.1 Ifrita kowaldi
GCTGGGGGCGCCGGGCGTAGCCCCGGTGCTGCTGCCGAGCGCTCGCCGCCCGTGCCCGGGCTCCCCGCGGGGCGAAGCGTTCTCCCCGCGCTGCGGGCAGCAGAGCGATGGGCCGCGCCTGGCGGACGGACCGCGCCGGGGTCCGGGCAGGGCGGCATCCCAAGTGACGGACAGATGAGGTGTCATTTATCCTAAATAAATTAGACCTGTCATAACTTGCGGCTTTTTTTTTTTTTTTTCTTAGTAGCTTCTTTTCGACAGAGAGTAAGTTCTAAGCTTTTGGAGGATCCAGCTGAGACACGTGCCTGTTGAAGTATGGTCAAAACAATAGTAATGAGAGAAAATTGATTTATCAGGTTGGAATAGATGTTCACGTGTAAATATTATTCAGTTTGGAACCCAGAAGAATTTCCTGCACTGGAAAAAATGTAGTGGTTTAAAGAGCATTTTTTTTTAAGGCAGAGGAAGATATTTTTATCAGCCAACACCACTGTCCTCTGCGGTTTGCTACTAGTATAAAAATCTGGCATTGATTTGTAATACTCCTAGAGGAATTCAGAAGAATGATAACTAAGCTTTTAGCTTGTTTTTCAGTTAATAAGAAAGGCCACAGGAAATTTTGAACAGAGTTGCATTTCTGTCTACAGTTTTGCACTAGTAATGTGACCACCATATTTTTGTAGAAAAAGCCTTGTAGATATTTTAGTTAATATTACAGATTATTGAAGTGACTCCAGAAAATTAAAGATCTTTGTTTCTGAAGCAGCAGGCGAAGATGTAATCATGTTCTTCACACCTGAAGTGATTAACCCTTCTTTGTGACATCCTAGGCACTTTCATGGCTTACGCTTTCGTGCGCAGTGATCTTGGAAGGGTGAGGAATGAGTTTTAGGAACAGTAGAAATCTTTATAACTCTGGTTTTTGAGAATGATTACTTGCATACCCTTTAGTTTGAAGTGAAGGGTTTTGGCATAGGACTTCAGTATCATTGTTTTGTAAAGTGGTGAATACAAGTGAGTTCTAGCTTTTTTTCAGAGTGTGCAAGCCTTATGGACTGTATCTTGTTTGTTTTTTATGGACCCCTCTTAAATACCTGCCCTCTGTGCCTTTTATAGGAACCTTAAAATGCTGCATCTTTGCTTCTCTAAGTGAAGTATTCCTAGCCCAGTCAGTAATGGTTTTGCACATTGCAGCACTATGACATGATATTTTAGGAGTCTCTGTTGTGTACCTTGTCCCTAGTTGTACTCTCTTTGGTTAGTTGGTTTTAAGCAGTGAGTTTCTTTTTGCTCTTTGAGACTGATTAGTTGTTTGAACTAGTTTCTGAGCTACTGTTCTTTTGGTGCTTTTTGGGTGATGTGGTTTGGGGCTTGCTAGTTTTGTGGTTTTGGTGATGGTTGGGGTTTTTGTTTGTTTTGTTAAAGTATTGCTCAAAATATGTCTTGCTTTCCAGGAAAACACATTTCTTGCTCAGCAGCCATTAGAATCCTGTGTTTGAATTTGCTGCACTTTTAAGGGTATCTGTTTATTAAGGGTAACGTATTTAGGCATTGAGAAACAAGTTCTCACCCACTCCCATGTTTTTGAGGGCCTAAACTTTGCTGCATGTCACCGTGTGTTGGCACTTCTTGGAAACTTCTTGTACCTTTATACTAATTGCTTCTATAACTAGCAATTAAGCATTTCATCACATTTTTGGGGTCAAATTTTAATGAACGTAGGTAACTGTTGTACAAGGTGTTATTGGGGAAACTTGCTGCTAGTAACTTGCATTTTTCACTGGCATATACTTATGCAAAGCATTCTCTTTTCAGTATTTCACCTTTCTTAAATGTTTTTATTCATTGCCATGTGCATTCCTAAGAATTGTTTAGCTAGGGAACACTAGAAACTTCCTGGTGGTGAACAGCTTCAAAAACAGTCTCCAGTGGCAAATGTGAGTACCTACTTACCAGTTAATGCTTTGCAGACTGTTTGCTTGTCGTGTCTTTCATATAGCTGTGTAGTCATGAGAAAATGTTTTAAAGTATTGATTCAACCTGGTCAGCTGAAGTTCTCAGACAAAAGAAGGCTGTGATGTAGATGATAGCTTGTTGGAGTAATCTGCAACACTCCAGTTTCTTGCTGTCTTTCTCATTAGATGTTGGATGTAGCTTTCCTGTGCAATACATAGTGATTTGGTAGTAGTACACACTAAATTTAACCACTTAACACTTGTAGCTCTTCATGGTGTATTGTTTTAAAATTAGTTCTCAGGGGATGTTATTTTAGAGCTTTGCTGGGTGTTTCATTGTGTTATTTTTCAAGGAAATAATTTTTGTAAGAATGAAGTAGACATTTTATGCGAAATATCTCCCTTTTATGATCATCATGCCACTGTGGTGGAGACCAGTAATAAGATCGTCTGAAATGAAAATCGGTACCTGTTAAAAAAATGCACTCCTAGAAGACACAAAGTGCCTAGAAGCTTTTCCGCCCAAAACTGAATACAAAAACAGATTTTACCCCAAAGAAGTAGGATTTAATTTCAGTTGCAATGAAGCTGGAGAACTTAATGATAGGAAAGGTGGCAGAATAAGGAAAGTTAGTGTTGTCTCAGTTATCTTGAAATAGGCATGAAAAATGTTAGCAGTTTATTACTCATTAATGATTAATTTCTCTCCTGTTCAGTGGGAAGGTAATAGAGCCAGTTCTTAAAGAGTTCTGTGTCTTAAGTGGCATTTGTATTGGAATTGATGGAGGACAAAAACCACTGTGGAAGCTGTGAAAACACATGGTGGCAGGGTGGGAGTTGACAGTGCTTTGTATTTAGAGACCACCATGATAAAAGTAAAGGCTGGTTTTTACCTTCTCAGCACTACTGCTTATCTGAAGAATGGTGACTTTTGAAAATGGCTTTGGAAACACTTACAGTGTTTTTTCCTTTCAGTGATCCTAAAGTGGGTTCTTGAAAGTTGGATTTGTTCTAAATATTAAATGCTGTAGGATTTGGGTTTTGTTGGCTCATAACAATTCTTCAGGTTGTAAAAGGTAACTGAATTATATGCAATTATCATTACTATGTATGTTTCCTTCCTTAAATATTAAAATTTATAACCATTTAAAATTATGTTTGGAATGTGTTTCTTAGTTTGTAGGTACTCACTTGATGCAGGTGTTGAGTTTACTTGCAGCACTTTTCTCATTTACAGCTGTGCTAGTGCCTATTCAAGAAACACAGAGCTCCCATTATTCACTGACAGTGCTTTGTGAGGACCCATGTATAGGGTGAGAGTTATGTTTTGTATTGTTACAGTAATTCTGTCCTGCTCCAAGCAAAACAAGCTGTACTGATGAAACTGCAGCTTTACTTCTGTAACTTTACATTTGAGGATTATGCTGGTGTAGCTGTGTGAGTAATGGTTTTTTGGTTTTTTTTTGTCTGAACTCCAGAAAGAAGAATAAAAAGTATTTTTATGGTTACCTTTTAAAAAAAGTGTATATATAATCAGAATCTTTGTTCATTTAGGAAGGACAGTTATATAGCTGGGTTTTATGTAATATGTGCTGTATAGATAAAGTTTACATTTTTACTTAACCAGATGGAAGTCATCTTAAGTTTGGAGGTGTTCTTTTGTTAATAACAGGGTGATGAATGATTTAAAAAGGTGTAAGGAACGCTGATCTGTGTATTTTGTACCTGAGGCTGCCAGACCCAAGACACAACAGTCTTCTGACCTGTTTATGAGAAATACTGGAGTGAAAGGTAGAAGTAATTTAAGTATGGACTCTGCAAAGAATATTCAGGCAGTCTGTGTTCATCTCTTGCCTGTGAACAGCAGTAGGAAATAACTTCTTGCAACCTCACTATTGGCTCCCTGTCAGGAGTCTGCCTGGCTGTTTAGAAGGCACTGCGTATGTGGGGCTTGGTAGGTGTCATACTGAACAACAGCCTTGGAAGTAAGCAGAGCAGTGAGTGCTTTCTGTCGGGGAAGAGAGTTCCTCCTGCTAGAGAAGTCCAGTGTGCTCAGCTGAGGAGACTAACAGAAAATTGCTGTGTTCCAGTTGGAAAAACTTAAAGAAAATTTAAGTGCTACATGTGTCAGGCATAGCAATTACTGTGTATGTTGTAAAGGAATTGAAATCCTTCTCTGAATGGCTGGAAACAAGAGAGAGGAGTGGGATCCTGTACTAGCTGTTGAGCTCTTTTGATTAGAAGTTTGCCTTCAACATTATCTTTTTTAGTGATTCCCTACCTGACGATTAAAGTCTCTTCCTATTATATCCTGAGATTAATGAGGTAGTGTCCTTTCCATTGTCTAACATCTGTTGTATTGTAAAACAACTTGCTTCTTTTTGCATATGTTGGGGGAAAAAAAAGCCTCCATAAGTGGTTGTTCAGAGTACTAGAAAAAATCCCTGCATCTGACCACTGATACCATTGCTATTCATGCAGATGTAGTAGTGTTATAATGGAAGTCTGAAATAGATTTATTTGACCTGGACAACCATTCATGATAGGTTAGACCATTCTGCTGGCTTTGTCTAGTGAACATCTAGGTTACATCTTACTATGATTCCATTTATGGTTCTTCCTTCAGATGTAGCAGGGTGAATACAAGCATTTTCAGGGTCTGGTAAAAGAATTGTATTGAGATTGTTTATATCCAGTTTGTTTTGCTGTTAATACCTTTGTGAATTCTGATTTTGACCAAATTTCCTGACAATACCTCTTCAAAGGGCATGTTTTCTTCTTTCCATCTTTTTTTAGCACACAGTAAGCTTATCCTTTTTTTTTTTTAAATTTTTGTTTTGTTTGAGAGTATGCTTTAATATCCTGACATAGCTAGGTACTGGAATTTATTTGGTCCAAAAAACAATCACAGCTAAGTTTTTACTAAACTTAGAAGTCTGGAAAACTTTCAATCCCAGAATCCATGTAGCAGCTTCTAAATCGTTGTGTGTGTATCTTCCGAGCCTGGTGTGCCCATCCCATTGCTTATCACTGGCAAGCCTGGGAGAAACCAGGTTTGGCTGTGATAAACAACGGAACTGCATGGCAAAATTTGGCAGACTGCTTGCTCATGAGGTCCTTCAGTCCTCCCCATGAGGTGTTGGCTGCAATGAACTGCACTTGAAACATTCCTATACCAATGCACATAGCAAGAGGAGCAAGCAAGAGGGCTTCCTTAGTCCCAGAGATGTGACATCACTGGCATAAGTGAAACCTGGTGGGATGAGTCCTGTGACTGCTGTGTGATACAATGGACAATTACAGGCTCTTCAGGAGAGATAAGGCAGGGAAGGTGAGGTGGGGAGGTGATGTTGGTAATAGAGGGGCTGTAATGTGTGGAGCTTGGAGTAGGCAATGTCACAGTTGGGAGCTACTGGGTAAGGATTAAGGGACAAACATCATTGTAGAAATCTGCTGTGGGCAACCCAGCCAGGATGACAGCACTGATGAATTATCCTTTAAGGAGCTAAGGGATATCTATAAATCAGCCACCTTTGTTCTTGTGGGGGACCTCAACTTGCCAGATGTTAACTGAGAGCACCACACAGCTGGTGGCTGTGTGAAGAGGTGACAGGTACAGAAGATTTCTAGAACACCTGGATGGTGACTTCTTGATATAGATGCTAAGGGAGTTGACTAGGAAAGGTGCCCTTCTTGATTTGTTGCATGTTAACAGAGAGGGTCTTGTGAGTGGAGTGGAGTGATTGGTGGCTGTCTTGGCCACAGTGACCATGAAGCAATCAAGTTTAAAATCTCTGTTTACAGGAGGAAAAGTGCCAGCTTGAAGTGCCAGTGGCATCAGCCCTGGACATGAGGAGAGCAGACTTCAGGCTGCTCAGGGAGCTGGTGAGTAAGGTCCCTTGGGAAGATGCTTTTGAAGGTGCTATGGTCTGTCAGTGCTGGTCACTTAAGTACCATGTTCTAAGAGTACAGGAGCAGGTAGTTTGAAAATGCCGGAAGTCAAGCATGTGAGACAAAAGGCTAACTTGTCTCAGCAGGGATCTTCTGGAGCTAAGGCAAAAAAGAAAGTGTATGTCCAGTGGAAGTAATGTTCATGGACACGGGAGGGTTACAGAGATGCTGTTTCACCTCTGCGGGGAGAAAATTTGTGCAGCTAAAGCTCAGTCAGAGTTGAAGCTGGCCAGAACTGTGGGAGACAGTAAAAAGGGCTTTTTGAAATATGTTAATAGCAAAAGGCAGTACAGAAATAATACTGGCTCATTATGAGATGGTCACCTCACAAACTGGAACTTAGACAGAGCAGAAGCATTTAATGGTTTCTTCACTTTAGTCTTCAACACTGGTGTTGGCCTCTTGTAGTCCCAGTGCCCTGAGCTGGAGAGCCATGACCGTGAGAATAATAAACTCCCAGTGGACCCCTGTCTTGTGTAGGATTTGCTTCTCCAGCTGAATCCCTTGAAGTCTGTGAGACCTAATGGGATTCATCCAAGGGTACTCAAAGAGCTGGCTGATGTCATCACAAGACCTCTCTAAACGATTCTTGAGTGGTCTCAAGAATCTGAAAAGGTCCCAATCGACTGGAACTTGACAAATGTCCCAATTTTCCAGAAAGGCCAGAAGGATGCCCCTCGTAACCACAGGTCTCTCACTTCAGTTCCTGGTAAAATTATGGAGAGGATTATGTTGGGAGTTACTGAGAAACACCTGATGGACAATGCAGTCATGGGTCACAGGCAGCGCAGGTTCAGGGGCAAGTCCTGCTTGTCAAATTGAATTTCCTTTATGGCAAGGTGACTCTCCAGTTGATCTGTGGATGCCAGTTGTGATCTTTCTGGATTTCAGTAAAGTTTTTGATAATGTCTGTCACAGTATCCTTCTGGACAAAATGTCCAGAACACAGCTGGATAAACATGTCACGCGGTGGGTGAGCAACTGTGAGCAAAGGGTTATGGTGAATGGGGTTACATTAGGCTGGTGACCTGTCGCTAGTGGGGTTCCGCAGGGCTCCATCCTTGGCCCTGTGCTCTTAAACATCTTCATAAATGACTTGGACACAGGACTGGAAGAAATGCTAAGTAAGTTTGCTGATGACACTAAGTTGGGAGGAGCTGTTGACTGCCATGAAGGCAGAGAGAGACCTTGACAAATAAAAGGGCTAGGCAGTCACCAACCCTGTGAAGTTTAAAAATGACAAGTCTGGATTCTGCACCTGGGACAGAGCAACCGTGGATGTACCGACAGGCTGGGGAATGTAACACTGGAGAGCAGCCCTGTGGAAAAGGACCTGGGGATCCTGGTCTGTGGCAAGTTGAACATGAGGCAGCAGTGCCCTGGCAGCCAGAAGGGGCAACCCTGCCCTGGGGGGCATCAGGCACAGCATCACCAGCTGGGCAAGGGAGGGGATTGTCCTGCTCTGCTCTGCACTGGGGCGGCCTCACCTCAAGTTCTTGGGGCAGTTTTGGGCACCACAATATAAAACAGACATTAAGCTATTGGAGGGTGTCCAAAGGAGAGCCACGGAGATGGTGAAGGGTCTGGAAGGGAAGCCGTGTGAGGAGCAGCTGAGGTCACTTGGTCTGTTCAGCCTGGAGAAGAGGAGGCTGAAGGGAGACCTCTTGGGTCTATAGCTTCTTCACAAGGGGAAGCAGAGGGTCAGGTGTTGATCTCTTCTTTCTGGTGACCAGCAATGGGACTGGTCATGTAACTGTCAGGAGATTTAGGCTGGATATTGGGAAAAGATTTTTGACCCGCTGGTTGGTTGGGCACTGAAACAGGCTCCCCAGGGCAGTGCTCACAGCACCAAGCCTGACAGAGTTCAAGAAGCATTTGGACAAAGCTGTTAGGCATATGGTGTGATTTTTGGGGATATGCCTGGCAGAGTCAGCAGTTGGACCCTGATTCTTGTGGATCCCTTCCAAGTCAGGATATTCTATTCTATGCTCTAGGATAACGCTGTTAGGGAATAAGGCTGGGCAATGCAGTAGTTTTCCAATGGAAAAGATACGTGGAAATGGTTTTGTTTCTCTTAAAGAGGCAATATATATCACTTACTGAATTCAACAAGCTGTTTTAGTAGATTGTAGGGCAGTACCTCCATGTGGAATCCAGGGGACTCCACCAGAAAATACCAATTTATTTACATACTTAATTCTTTTCAATTCCAGCCCTTGTTTCTATTGGAGTGGGAAGGATGGTGATGGAGAAGTAGCAGAAGCTGTTAATTTTCTCTCTAATTCTTTTGACTCTGCATTTATCTCTAAGTGCAATTTTGGAAAGGTGAATTTTTAAAATGGAACTTCCAATATTTCTGGGATTGCTGGTACAGAAAACCCTAATATGAGAGTTGTGTACAGTACTTGTTGAAGCTGAATTGTAAAATTGTCTATATGAAAGAAAATGTTTAGGGTTTTTTAGTTGCTTCTTGGCAGTGGAAGTGGTGGAAAACTTTTGTCCTTTCCAAGTCAGCAGAAAAATAAATCGATCGTTTGAAAGATGGGAAGAGCAGGGAGGTTGGACCAGATGACCCCCTGTGGTGCATTCCAACCTTATGCATTCTGTGAAGTGGTCAGTCCATCTTGTTGTTTAGTTGTATTGTCTCAGGTAGCAGTAGTAAAATAGATTGGAACTTTGGAAGAGCGATACTAAAATAGATTTTCCATGGAAACTTCAGATATTTTTAAATTGAAGTATTTAATATTATGGACGCTTAAAATTATAGTATTTTACTGTGACTGTGATGAATAATGAGTTGGTGCTTTGGGCTCATTCTGCAGTTGAACCCACCTTTGCTAACTCGTTTCTTGTAACACTTATTTAGAACCGTCTACTGAAGGTTATGGTATTAAATAGAAATCTCAGGTATTTGTAATAATGTTTGCAAAAGTAAGTGCTAATATTCATAGCTGTGGAGGAAATAATAACCTCATGAGTAAACCCTGGAACCTGAAAAAATGAAAGGATAAATGGAGAAGCTCCTGCATTTGAAGTCTCGGTGTTTGGAATTGTCATGTCTTCAAAATGCCTTTGTGACTTTGGGGAACCTGATTCATCTCCTGAATTATTGACCTGAATATTCAGAACTAATTACTGAAAGATTCATTTACTGAATTCATCAGGAAAGGGGCAATTGGAATAAAAAAGTATATTTTATGATAAAATTAGACTTTTGGTTTGTTTCTGTACTAGAAGGAAAAAATTGTAGACTGCATGCATTTTAGATTTTCTCATTTAGACTTTGGTTTGACTATTTCTAGTGAAAATGTATTTTTCTTTTTAATTTCCAAAGGTAAAAGTAAATTAGTCTGTAATTAACTTTTTATTTTTCTACTGTAGGCTGAAGATAATTCCCTCAGAAAAAGGGAAAGGGAGAGCATTTGTAGTAAAAAGAGTGAGAATTCTGTCTACACTGGGACGTGGGATTTATTTGTGACTTATGTCTTCAAACTAGTATTTTTCTATTTGTAAGAACTACTTGTATAAAAACCTGGAAAAAGTAAAAAACAAAACTCTTCTCTATTGAATTCCACAGATGTAACTTTCTCTGAGGCTACAGGAGAGTAAAAACCTTGAGTGGAATAATTTCCACAGTCATTCATAAACTATGACAAACCTTGTGAATTATTTTGTAATGTCTCCTGAATTATTTTATGATGTCTTCATACTTGCATGCTAACTTTCCATAAGTCTGTTTGTGCTTTGATTCTGCTATATCCTAGATGTGTTACTTGCAAAAGAACCAACCTAAAAAAGAGCAAGAAACCTCCCAAAACAAATAACTCTACCTCTTCTGTGAGAGAAGCAAAAACCAGTCCAGCTCATGACTGTACCTTAGCCTATTTCAGTTTTCTGTTGTGCAACTTAAATATTCGTGCATGTCTCATGGCAACTGAGTTTGAGCAGATCTTTCTTTAATAATTATAAAAAAAAAAATCCAGTGTCAAAAATGTAGTTTCTGTATATCCTAGTAAGAGTGTGTGGTAAATAGATTCCTTTTGCACAAGGATAGTTAAAAAATAAATCCCACCCCAACTGTAAATTAAATACAATAATATTAATTGATAAGCTGAATATTTATTGGCATGAACTTCTTATGCATAGTTCATTGCACCTCTGGACCATAGTTGTTTTGTAAGGTCTTTAGCTTGGCATGTACAGGGGACTGTTGGAAGGGCCACTGTTGATTAGTTTCATACAAGTTTGTACTGAGTTCTGAAAACTATATCTACTTTACATTCATTACATATATGTAAACTCATGTATGGTTTTTCTCTGCAACTTTTATTTCCCCAAAGCTGGAGTTGTGTATTTAAAGAATTTCAATTGGAAGACTACGTGGATGACTTATTTTCTGTGCTACACAAGGTCATGGGAAATTAAAATAAAAACCACAACCCTGATGTTTTATTTCAGGATTTTACTGTATTTGATCTGCTTGCATGTTGCTATGAGGAACTGAATGGAACATTTAAGTCTCTCTTACTATCCAGGCCTGCAAATCTTATATTCAACTCTGTTCTGCAGTTTTACCATGTAATAATCACACCATCTTAGATGTAGCCTTGTTTGGTACAAAATACAAGAACATTATCCTGGGTGAAGGTAAGCTTAAAAAAGTAAATGAACTAACCGAAAAAAAACCCTCAGAGAAACAAAAATAATGCCCTGCCATCTGCCATTTTTACCTATCTTAATTCTCAACTGGTACTCACCTTCAAAATACGTAAAAAAATTATGTGCTACGTATGGGCTTTGCACAGTGTTTTATGCAGTATTTCATTAATTTTCTTGATCTGCAACCTAAGTGACTGATGTCTTGAATCTCTTAAGTCAGAAGCTTTTTAGTAGGTGAGAGACTTGTAGAAACCTAGTCTGGGGCAGGGCTGGGTGCTTTCTTTGTGTAGGCATTGAATCTAAGTGTAATTAAGGTTGAAAGGAACCTCAAGAGGTCTTTAATTCAATCTTGTTGCACCCAGTCAGATCTTGAAAACCTCCAAGGACGAAGTCTGCACAGCTTCTTTGGGCAACGCTACCAGGACATGACTGTCCTTGAGATGAAGGTGTTTTCCTTTCTTTTGGACTGTCCTTTAATTTTACATCCACTTTTCTCCAGCCATGCACTGCTGTAAAGAGCGTAGGTCTATGCTTGGTGTCTGCCTGGGACAGCTGGAAAAAAGATGCATTTGGATTTTGGAAGAGCAGCAATCTAGACAGGCCTGTTTTAGTTGGCAGAAATAGGTGATACAGCAAGATTTGAGCTACGAAAGTAGGATAACTGGGCAAAATACGTATAGCACTCAGATGTGGAAAAAGTGTTGTGAAATAACAGCTGATAGTATGTATGGTGTCTAAGCCACATACATGTGTGAGATGTATGAGAGACCATAGTGGTAGGCAGAAGCCAAGGAAGCACTGGGATTTCACCTCTTTCACTGTTCTTGCTCTCAACACTTTCTGACCCTGCTACTTATTTTTGTGAATTACAGGAACTTGTGCATGTCCTACTTGTCCACTGTAGTTACTGGAACATATTTTGTGAACTATTTTCCATGCAATATGCAGTTTAGTGTTTGTAGGAACATGGGATTTCATTTGGAACCTGAACTCATCTGGATTGGTCTCTTCCCACTGTACGCACTTAAGGTGTATTTAATTACTTTGTGAAGCTCTTTAGCTTAATTTTTCCTCTCTGTACACCAGTAAAATAAGACAAATTGCAGTGTGTCTGACTAAAGAGCCACCTAGCTGAGTGTCCTGCTCCTGCTATGGCCATAATCAGACACATAGGAAAAGGTCTGCAGAAATGCTGTCTGGTGTTTCCTAGTTTTCTAGCCACTTCAGTTTTCATCTCAAAGACTTGCAACACTGTATGAAGATTGCTAAATAGATAGAAATCAAAATGAATATTAAAATAAATTTATTTGCAAAATAGTTGTTCAGTCTTCTCTTCAACTTGTGTAAACTGTTAGCATACAAATACATTTCTAAGAACCCTCATATATGATGAGATACCTCTCTATGATTATTTCCTTCTCTTCCCTGCAGAAACTCAGTGGGGTATCTGTTAGCCTCACGTCACGATCCCTGTTCTCTAGTTACTCTATATATTCCTCAAGATTGTTGAGCTTCTGAAAGATGACCTTTATTGCAAAGTTTAGGAGCTAAATAATATTCTGGTACTCTGACTCAGATTATTAAACAAAGTGAACATCAAAGTCTTAAACCAACCATATATGGTGAGCGGCCATTTCAAAAAAGCCTTACAAACTCTTAGTCTGCTCTTACAGCAAATTTAATCTGAATAATTCTTCCACGGTGCAGTGAACAGAGTAATCAGTGATACAAAGTATAATTTCAATTTCTTCTGTAAACGTACTTTTTTGTCTTTGCGGGTTGAACTGGGAATTATTATTAATATTGATCAATTAAGCAGTGCTTTGCCCAGCCAGAACTATGCCAGGGCCTTATTAGCCTTAGTTGTTTGAAGTTTGGCAGCGGTTGTGTTTGTAGTCTGTGTCCCAGTCTGTTACTCACAGATTGAGATGCAGTGTGTGTATTTTTTATTCGTGGGGATGAAGCTTATTAAATTTTATAGACTAAATCCAGTCTGAAATAGGACCATGACTTCATGTTTTCAACAAGTCTGATATCAAAAGTCATATTGATCTCTGGTCAGACAACAGTACTTACCAGTACCTTACTCATACATCTGTTAACTGATCAGCTCTCCTCATTTTGTGTTGTATGACACGCAGAATGTAGGAAAACAGCCTGGAACCCAGCAAAGGTTCCATGCATGACTGCTCTGTTCTTTGCACTGGTTTAGTAACTATCTTTTCACAGGTACCATTTAATGATTTTTCCTGAAGCTGGTAGCTGCTACAGGTGTCTCTAGAACACAAAGTCAAAAGCTTATCTTTGTTTGTAGTTTGTTTTCCTTTGAGGAGTAGTTTTGAGTAAGATCTGTTTTCAGCAAAGATATTTTGGAATGTGGAAATTGGAGTGGAGCATGGAAGTGCTTGGTCCTGTAGAAAATTGCAGTTTAGATCTGTGCTAAATGAGTTGTTTAACTTCTGTCTGTTACACTGACATATTTAGGGTTACCATTTTCTCTTTCCTATAAAGGCTCTGAGATCCTTATGTAAAAAGTTCTCTATAAATTAATGCACTTACTCCAAGATGAAAGATTGTGTGTGTGTCTCTAATGTAGTACTTCAGAGGATGATTGTATGAGACTGTAATTTCAATTAGATCTGCAAAATGCCGAGAAATGCTGAAAGATTTAAAACTGTATATAGAGACATTTGACAGAGCAGTCCTTTGGGTTTGTTATTTTAGAAAAATAGGTTAAGATATGATGAATTGAGATGATCCACATTATTTTTTTCATATTTTAAATTACATTCCTTTCTGCTATATTGTGCTGAGAAGAGGTAAAGGATATGTTTGGAGCTTAAAATATTAGCTTACAGTTTTGTCGTTGTTTTCCAAGATGTTTGAAAATTTGTTTGACATAGAAAACAAATTGTTCATTTGATGTAGAAAATCGTCACATTTCTTTCACAAAGGTAGTAAATACTATAGTATTCTCAGAAATGTGATAGTTTTTCAGACGTGGAATTCTGAAGCTGAATGTTCAAGTGAGTAGCATATGTTTGGTGTGTTAAGTATCCTGATAAAGCATTCCAATGAAGTATATTGGAATTGGGCACTTTGAGCATTCTTAACAATTAAATTAGGGATCTGCACTTGACAACCAAATATTTAGGTACCTGCATTCAGATACTTCTGAATGGCATAGGTAGAATTTAGTTGGTCCTAACACATCTGTGAAAGAACTTCCTATTCAGCCCGTTTCTCTGCTCTTTTGGTTCATTACTAATAGGAAGAATTGAAAAAGGACAAAGTCTGTAGTACTTCTTAATGGCTAGAAAGACATAGAAACCCTAAAGGTAATTTTGTGAAAATAGAAATAAGCTGAAAATTAACAAAACTTGTACAGTGACTGCACATAGAGATACCTTGTATCCTCTTGAAGATGATGTGCATTGTAATTACCTTGTGTGAAATACTGTACTTCAGGCAGTTGACTTCTGCAGCAAAATTTAGGAGTTATTTTTAGCCTGAGGCAGAAACCGAGGAGCATCTCCTTATCTGACAATCTGCTTTAGTCTAAAACATAAATGGGTGTTTTAATATATCCCATTTGTGGGCTTGCTTCTTCCTTTCATTTCAAAAAAAATGGGGCTCATCAGACGTCAAATCAGTTTTTGTCAAACTTACCCAGAGGCTGTTTGAATGCAGGTGTTGCTAAGCAGCTCAGTACAAAAAACCACTTCTCATAGCATATTACATTTTTTATGAGATGTAAGAATGTCAGAATCAAACCAAGGATTTGGAAATGAGGATACTGATGTATTTTTGCATGCATGATGTATTCCCACCTACCATTCTGCTTCCCTTTTTGATTTTTTACAATCTTTTTTTGTGGTGTGTTTATTTAGAATGATCTGGAAGTTGTTTGTATGTTTTTATGTTCTAAAGCTTTCATCGCTTACTGAGCAGAGAGACCGGAAAAAGAGATCTGAAACCTGAATTACCTACATTGTACAAGCTATCAGTTTATATCTATTCTGTTATGATGAGTGTAAACATCTCTGCAGCTTTGTATTTAGGTGCTACAGCTTACTAATTTAGGTTGAGGATAGCTTCTCTTCTGTTTGGAGATCCTCCTTGAATTAGTTTGGAAGGACCAGGATGATGCTTGTGCACGGCTGAACTTGTGGTTAATAAATCATGCTGACCTGACTTGGCTCCATCTGGAAATACTGGGATATGTGGGTATGCAAATGTGATACAGTGATGTTTGAGCTGACTTCTCAGACCTTTGGATGTCAGTGTTGCTTCCCACTTCTAAGAGTGTTTGGTGGGCTTGCCACTACATTGCCTAAGTACAGTTGTTTTTAAATCCGTGCAGATTGTGTACTGAGGCAGGGGCCTGAGGTCAGTTTGGAAGCAGCAGTATTAAAAAGAATAGCTTTTGTACCACTTTGGCAGAATGGAATGGGTTCTGTCCCTTTAAAATATATATGTAAAAATATTTCTTTAAATATGCTTGGATTTTTTAGCCTGAGGCAGAAACTCAGAAGCAGTTTAGTAGATTTACTGAAGTCTTAATAAATAACAAAAAAAGGCTAAACTGAAGGACAAATTCCAAATGTGTCTATCCTGTAGTATGTTACAGAACTTCTACAAAGATGACAAATGTCCTGATATTTAAAAAAGCAGATAATAAGGAAAGATAGCTAACTATAGACATAGTTTAAAAGAGACAATTTTGTTGGTGTGTCTGGAGAGAATTCATGAACATGATAAAAAAAAAGCAGCTCTCTAAACAGAGGTTTTTTTCTTTAGTGCTATTGATTGGTTTATTTTTATCTTAATTTTGTTTTAATTTTTCAGTCTATTGAATGCATGTTGTATCCTGTGCTCATACTTGCACATGAGATGGTGTTTGTAGAGCCTTTTGCTTTTCTTCATAATATGAAGACTGCGATAAACTTTCTTGAAGAATCCTGGGAAAAACCAGGCAGGGTTGCGTAAGTGTTAACTGTTTTAAATCTGCAGTGACTATATGGCTGGATTCTCCCTTAATTTTCCACAAATGAGTATGGGATAGACAAAACTTGTATTGGTAAAAAGAAGTGAGTGTTAGAGGGGAGAAAGAAAAGTACGTTCCTGTCAAGTTGTGTATTCCATGGTTTTAATTATGGGTTCTGAAATGAAAGGTATATTACAACCATTCTTAAAATACAGGTGACCAAAATTTTTGTTCATATAAATGTGTCTGAATCTAAGCTTAAATGTGAAAGTTACTTTGGTTACATTTGTATGAGCCAGTGTTTAAAATTTCAGTTTTAAATAAACCTCTTTATTTCCCCGTGAAATTGAATTGGTAGCATTTATGCAGCCAATATTTCAGGGTATTGATCTAAATCTGAAACCAGAGTGAAAGAGTCTTTTTTTTCCTGTTTGGTTGTTTGCCACAGTCATTGGTTCTGCATAGCAGGACTCCAGTGGAAGCTTGGAGGGACTGTATGAACTAGGATCTGTGGCTGGACTAGTATTTGGTCAGTATCAAAAGTTGATTAGCAAAAAGGAAGTAGGGCCTGTAAAATATTTTTCCACAGTTACAAATGGAATTTGTTTGCATTATCGTCTACTTTTATTCTATTTACAGAATTCAGATTTTTCTGTCTTTTTGTGTAGGGATGGTTCTTGTACTGGGACACTGTTTATTAGGAAGCTGCACAAACTAATCATGAATAAATCCCCTAAAATATCATCAGATAGTTGGGGAGAGGGACTCTCTGTTTTTACCATTAGTATTTGTGTTTAAAGAAAAGCTCAGAAAAATAAATGAAAACATTTTTGTTTGGTTTTAAGTGCAGCTTAGATGTTGCTGATATTAGTATTAAAATAATAAATCTAGAACATTAACATTACAAATATATTCTTAAAAAGCGGGTAATTTTTAGTCATCAACAGAGAAGTAGACAGAGACTAGGGAAGTATGGGAGGAGTATCTGACAGGGGAATTATAAAATACATTTTCTGTTAGCCATGCATTCGGAGCAGAGACTGCCTTTTCTCCTCTTCAGATTAAAATCACTACTCAAATGTCATATTGGATCTTCTAGCTGCTGAAGGCTCCAAATACCTGTTTGTTATTTGATTTCATCTGGATGCTTTGGAGAACTAATTTTGCATGTGGACGCAGCTATAGAAATTGCATAGAAGTGGGAGCTTGTGTACTGCTGTAAAGGGGTTGCTGTCAGGGATTACAGGTGCTGCCTTATATCAGGAGCTTAGCTCAGACCATACTTCTCTAGCTGTCTTCATGTGTATGAACTATTTGTAGGCCAGCACTCTGTGAGCTTCATAGATGCTGGGGTGTAAGAAGGGAGCTCAGAGGGAATGGTGCTGGCTTGGGGAACCAAGTACCCTGAATGGGATGTGCCAGAGTGTGCTGGGTGAGATGGGAAGCTGCCTGTCCAGGCAAAGAAGCTTAGAGAATCCAGTGATAGGTCACAGATGTTTGTGCCTGGGGACAGCCACCAAGCTCCAAATTCAGCTCTGCATCTAGGCTTGAACCAAAGTAAGTGCAGTTGGTTTCATTTGAAAGGTCTTGGCTTTGAATCAGGTACAGGTCCGAGGAAGTACATGTTTTCTCTGTGATAGGCAGCCCTTCCAAAGAGGACTATAAATAATATCTTCTGTCTGCTCCTTTTTTATTTTACATATAGAGAAGGCTTGTTTGAAAACAAAGGTTTTGCAGTTTATTTGGCTTGTTGTTATGTAAATACGTGCCTTGAAATATTTTACTCTTGAGAAAATTTTGAATTTTCTAGTCAGTGTTTTCATGAGTTAGCTGCTGGTGAAAGTTGTTTTGAAAGGTGCAGTTGTAACTGGAAATGAAAATTTCTTGAGAACAAAAGAAATCACTTTATTTTCTCACTTTTTAACTACTAATAACTTGACTAAAATTTTAGGTGGCATACATCATGTCTGTAAGAGGACATTCCATTTATCAGTTGTAGCCACAGGTTTTATTTAACAAGAACAGTCTCAGAATGGCATGTTCAGTCATGCCTTAACTGTATGACAAACAAAATGCCTGAAGCTGATAGAGATAACAGCAAATGGGGACTGTATTCTAGCAAAGAGATGCTGGCTCATTAAACAATCATGTTCATCCCTGGTATTCCAACCTTTTCTTTTCTTTCTTCCCTCAAAATTTTGGCACTGCCAGATACTGCTGGTGGTATACTCCAGTAGTTAAAGAGGCCAAAGGATGTGAACCTATATGCTTGACAAGTTCATTAAGGTAAAAGCGTGTGATACCAATACAACATTTCTCATTGATCACTGAAAGTATTAATTTGTAGCAAATCTGTTTCCCAAAGTAGAACAATGAAAAATCCCACTTAAGGTGCACCCATTTAAAGTGTAGCTAGCAATCTTCAAAAGTCCTTGTGTGTCTGTGTATAATAAAGGAGAGTAGAAGGTTGGATAAAAGCTAGAATAATCTTTAAGGTTCAGTTTTAGAACTTGATCTTAAAGAGGAAAAAAAAAGGGCAGAGGTACTGGTATTTGAGCCATTGTTTGGCTTCATTTAGAGCAAGCAGGTATATTTTCTATTTTGCAATGTACCTGGCTGCTTTATTTCTGATTTGTTTTGTAGCCTGATCCTCCATTTATCTTAGTAATTTGTTTCTGACTAATTTTTTAAATAGCCTGTTAGGTACCATGTCCACTTCTGTAATCAACTTAAGATTTATTGTTGTTCATTCTCTAGCATAGTATCCAATTTAATTAAATGAGACTGACTGTTTTCATTAGTTGTGGTAGCTATTTAATTCTTAATTTCACCATAACTCCTGGGTGTATACTTCTAGGGACTTATTTCTTATTTATTTCTTCATGTCTTCATTCTTAGTACAAGTTAGTGGTGTTTATGCAAAGCTATGCTTGTAGGGGAATTTTTATTAAATTACCTTTTGAAGTTTTAATGGATTGGTGTTTTTAAAGATTGTGTGCTGGGAACTTTAAAATAAAACATCCTTTCAGCCTGTGAATGCACATTGCATGCCTTGGACTTTTTTTTGTGTCTCCAGGTATGTCTGAGGTAGAGCAAAGGTCAAATGTTAACCATCTCCTCAAGTTACGTTTCAGATTAAGAAGACATGAATGTCAGGAATTTGCAGGATTGAGTTTAGTGAGGCCAGTAATGTCAAAGTATTAGCTGAAAAAGTGAGGAGGGGAAGAAGGGAATGTGGCAAGAGGGAGGAGGGTATTTTGCAGATACTTAAATATACTTTACCCGGGGCAGACAATGTGTTACAAGGGATCACGGAACTGGTGGTGTTGGGATAAAAAAGTGTGTTGTGTGTCTTTTGGTTTTAAATTAAAAACCAGTTTTATTAGTTGTAGAATGGTTTTGTTTTGAACAAAATTAGCATTTGCTCCTGCTTGGATGTTTTTTTGTTTGTTCTTACTTTTGGTGAAATGTTCTAACACCTTTGAAAGTCTGTGGAAGTGTAATCATGGATGTTTAGGTTTTGTATTTTTTTTATTTTTTTAATTGGGAAGCTTTGCAAGAATGTGCTTATTTTCTGCTTAAATGCATTTGCTGCTTGTAATTTAAATAAGTTTATAGTTGAGTGCTTTTTACTTCCAAGACCAGTCCTCCTCAAAAGATGGAGCTGTCCTTGAAAGGTGGATTTGTAAAAAGCCATTTATCTCCAGAAGGCTTTTTTTTATTGTTCAGATCATAATCCTGTCCTCTAAATATTTAATCTAGTAGTCAGAGTGTTTTATGCACAGTTGGTTTGAATTCCTTGATTTTTAGGGAATGTTGAACTTGAAGATGATGGTTGAGTCAGTTCTTGTTGAAATATAAGTAGATATCTGCTGTTGCAATCAACCAGCCTAGGACTTGAAGAACTTGCCAGGAATTCAGTCCATACAGTCGTGTTATGTTTAAACTTGCTACTCTCTTGGAGCAGTTTACTTGTTGTGGGCATGTCATGATGTGACAGCACGAAAACCTGGACAAAAGAGAACAAGAAGGAACAACTTCCACTCAACTGTTTTAAAGTATTTGGAAAAAGAACATCAGAGCTAAGTGAAGACTTGTGAATTTTTGTTTTAAGCTTTAGTACCTTTTGCTACAAGATACTTAAATGGGCCTGTAATGAGGCAGAAGGAATTGTTATTGGCTGCTTACCCATTTCAGACATTTGGCAGCTGCCTGTTTACTCCTCATAAAAAGTGCTTTGATTGTTGTCTCTTGACAGTAAATAGCAAGAGCAAAAGGTGTGAAGCTCAGACACTGCAAATCTCTGTGCTGTATCTGCTGATAGAATACTGTACCAGAAATGGGCACATCACTTCCAGATGTTAATGTCTGGTAGGAGGACTAAGTGTAGTTTGTTTTGAGAACTGTATAAAATTAAAATACACTGAAGGGTGTGCTTTTTTTACTTGAGCTTAATTTGAAGGCAGCCTTAATTTCCAAGTCAAGCTTTACTGAGTTTATTTTATGCTGCTATGAATTGGTCAGAAAATGTCATTATTTTTGTCTGTGGTTCCTAATTTTGCTAAAATACCAGTTTCCAGCATGGTCTTTGTCAGTACAGCCACTGCTTACTATAGTTATTGGCTGGCAGTTTACTTGTTTTCATCAAGTAGCCCTTTCATATTGTAGTGGGAAGGTTGGGGAATCCTCTTGAGAAGGTACTTTATAATGCAGTTAAAAGCTACCCCTGCGTATCCCTTAGCTTCTCACTAAGGTCATGCAGGAACAGGATTTGCAGAGTTGTGACAAACATGCATATCGTCTCTTATCTTATAGAAGATGAGCAGGGCTTTTGTGGTTGGTTTTCCTCTGCAGCTTTTAATCCGTGAGTCCCATTTCTTCTTTTCCTTAAATTTGAGAAAGTTGCTGCTCTCAGTAATAATAAAGCTATAAAGTCCTTAATGAAAGGCCAAAAAAAGAAGCGATCCAGCTAAGGGATCCTGCAGCAGAGGGGAATGCAGTGTAAGTGAATGCACTGAGAGAAAGGAGTAGAAAATAATTCATGCAAGGGAGAGAGATTCCTGATCTTGTCAGTTTTGATTTGATTTCAGTGAACTGTCAAGTCACAAATCCATTGGAAGCTGACCTTTATTTGATTTGGTGCATTTGGAACACCTTTGCTCAATATATAGTTTTTATCATATATAGTGTGTGATACGAGCTGTGACTTTACTGTGTATCTATTTATGTAGCCAGTAGAGTAAGAGTTGGAACAGTGAAGCAGTAAAGGTACATTTGGATCTGGCAGCTCACTTTTTGGGGGTGGGTGACTTTAGCAAGTGTTACAGGAAGAAGTGTGCTTTCTGTCCAGAAAAATGTGCACATTTTAAGCAGTCCATCTTCCTTCATTCCCCTGATGAATAATAGAGAATCAGTTGGCTGTTTCGAAACCATAAGCTTTGGCTTTTAAACGATTTTCCTTTGCATATTTTAGGTGAACTTTTCAAATGCATCTGATTATTTGTTTGTGTGGACTTTTTTTTTACCAAATTGTTTGCTGCTGCACGTATTTTTAGATGCATCTTTGGACTTGTGCCTGAATGCTTCTTTGCATAGAACTTTGAATTACAGGACATTTTTGCCTGAATCATCTCAGAAAGGCCATATTGATCGCAGTTGTTGTCCAAATGTGAGAAAAATAAAAGCCAAGTGGACCCTGAGATTTCCACTTTGGGGGGAAGTGGGTGACAGGGCATGAAAGAGAAATCAGGCAGCCCCGCTGGCTCTGTAAATGCATCGAAATGTTGATTGAAGGAGGCCTTTGGAAGTTTCAGAGCAGTACTTTCAGCAGCCCTGGATCAGGTCAGCCTTGGTTTTGTCTTAGTGGGTCTTGAAAACCTTTCAGGACATCTCTCCAGCTGTCTCTCTGGGTAGCCTGACCCCGTGCTGTGCTGCTGCTCTCTTACTGAAATATTGTTCCTAGTATCCAGCTGATGCATTTTGTACCCTTTGCTTTATCATGTGCTGCTTCTGAGAACAGCCTGGCTCCATCATCCTTGTAACTGACCTTCAGATAGTAGTTTGAGGTTGCTATTAAATTGCTCCTTGACTTCCTCTTCAGCAGGCTAAACAGACTCTTCTTCATGTGCTCTTGCTCTGTAGACCCTCTCTAGTTTCTTTTCCTACTGTTTACTTCATTTCCTGTTTTCAGAAATTACTCTGATTTTTCACTTTAATCATGTTCAAATAAGAGTAAAGCATTCTCTATTATTTTTGTTGATTTTCTTAGTCCTTTTTGTCAGTGAGCTGAAACATGCCTGAGGAAAGGGTCTTTTTGTTGGTTCTCCTTGCTGAATAACTGTGACGTCCATAATCTAGAATTTGCAGATGGGATAAAGCTCAAGAGTGTTTAATAATAATAATGTTAGAGTAGTCATGAAGTCCATTTGATTTTATTGTTGTCCCCTCAAATAAGGCTAAATAGCGTATTCTTCCCCCCTCAACTCTTTTTCTTTCTTCATGACTTACATGTAAGATACATAGTTTAATTTCTTAAATATTTTGCTATTAAACTGAAGGTCATATGAGAATCCCTGGGAATCTGCTGTTTCCCAAGAATGTGACTCCTGAAAGATGGTCTGTTGTAACATACTGCTTCTGCAGCCATGATGTGCTGCATGTCAGAGTAAATTAGAGCACAGCTTATTCATTCTCCTGCTACATCACAGGAGTTGGGATTTTGAATACCCATTACTCCTTATTCATCAGACTTCATTAATAGTTTTGGACCATAAGTAAAGTTCTAGGTCACTGGCCCTTTCCCCGTTAGTGTTAATGGAGCCCTTTTTAAGTCTACTGGAATGTGAAGAATGAAGTTTTACTTCCCCTTTTTGGGAACTCCTAATTTTTGCCAGTTGTACGATTACTTCAAGCTTCTGCATTGCTTTAAGGAATAAAAGAGTATCACTAATTTATTTACTATGAATAATTAGAATTTACAACACAAAGAAATGACATTTAAGCCTTAGCCTTTGAGGAAGCTAATTATCATGTATATGAAGATTCCCTTGAAGATGGGAACTGAATGCTGAGAAGACTTGTTTTAATGAGACTGGTTTAAATTTCTTTTTTTATGTTAAAGCCTGTCTTTATTCTTATGCCCTACTCATAAGCTGAACAGTAAAGTGATATTTGAGTGAGCAACTAAGAAATTATTTTAAGCAAGCATGTCTCAAATCATATTAAAAAAAATCAGGAGTTGAATTTCAAATTGAGATGTACAATTCTAGTCTTTAATGTAAAATTGTCTTTTCAAATGTCAGTGTAGAAGTAGCAGCTTCAAATATTGTAGGATTTTGCAAAGTTACATTCCATAGTAATTTTGAGAAGTACAAACAGGTTTAACTTGGTGTAGAAACTATTGCAATCAGTACTTCTTGCTTCCCTGAAACCCCCTCACATTATCTTATTAAAACGGACTTTGCATGTTGATGATTGTGGTTTTTCAAAGAAAAAGATCAGGAGGAGTGAGAATGTTCTCTTTTGTGTGTGTGTGACTGTATCCAAGTTACTATCCGTAACCCAGGTTTTGTTCTGCAGCAAACTAATTTAAATCCTCCTAGGAATGCACAATATCCTTGCCAAAGGGTTTCACCAAGCAATTGAATGCTGTGTTTCAAAATAGGCATTCTTTACAAATACTTCTATTAAAATTTTTGTCTTTAAGAATAGACTGTAGCAGCGCATGTGCTTTGTGGCAAATAGAGGTAAATGTTTAGTGTGTGCTGTTGAATAATTAAAAGCTCAGCATGGGTAGCTTTGCCAGGAGTGTTGCTCGCTGGAGGCTGAGCATGTGAAGAAAACCACAAATTAAAGCACTGTAGGAGTGTAATAAATAAAACAAACCATTGGATTGATTAAAAAGAAAAACAAAAAATTACAATTCTTGTCTCTTTTTTTTAAGAGTTTATAAATAAGTTATGTATCAAAACCAGCAGAGTCAGATAAATCCTCAGTGTTTCCAGCACTTGGCTCCACATACAGATAAACATCTCAACCACTAGTTTTCAGATCTTTCTTCTGGAAGTGTACAGCAGCATCTCTTACTGAGAACCGTGACCACTTGCAGATTCGCTTGGACCTGTCCTGCTTTCAGTAGAACCTGCATTTATCTGCAGGGGAAGATCCTCAAGGGACCAACTGCTTTAGACTTGGGGTTATGGTCAGTCATCAGCTGTGATGGTGTTAGTGCTGAGTTTTGGGCCTCTTGCTTGCCTATCTCATTTAAGGCAGAGTTACTGATAGTGGGTGTACTGTTAACCCATTCCAATGCGAAATAAGGGAGTTGTTTCAAACAGTAGGTTTGGATACTTTAAATGAATCTTTTCAGTTCCAAGGTCTGGTAGCTCCATGGCTATGGCCAAGTGCTACATTTCATTTGGAGGACCCATCTGACTTAAATGTGCAAATTTTTTCCTCAAACAATTATTCAGTCATAATGTAAGTCATTTTGTTGTGTCTTTCTGGTTAGATTGGTATTAATGTACTACATTGATGAGCACTTGCCTGTAGGAGTACATGTTGAAGAAATATTTGTTTTCTGCCCAGTGGAAAAAAGTGTAAGAATTCACGTCAAAGAGGTTTTTCTAGGGAGTTTGGTTCATCTACAAGGATAAACATTTGGAAATGATCATGTCCAGATAACTTGCTCTTAAAGCAGTTGTTCAAAGTAGTCTCTGGTCTGGTAATACTGCTTTCTAAGAAACCTTGGAATACTGGAGAAGTTTTCACAGAATTTGATTATAAAATTATGATTATAATTACAAAAGCAATTCCAGGTGCATAAATGTAGATCAGCAGATGTTAGCTAGATAGGAGTCAGTTCCAAGTAAATCGGTGGGAGATCTATTTTATTTTATTTTCTTGACTAATGAACAGGCAGTGTAATTTAGCAGATCCTTTTTCCTAATATTTTAACTGAGTCTGTCACAGAAGTCTGTTGTAGTTATCTTGTAAATAGATTGTGTTAGCAAGAAGTTGCAGAGGTTGCAAGAAAGATAGTAATTTTGACTAAACTAACAGGGAAAGTAGATGTGAACTATGGTTTCTTCAGAAGGTGTGATAGACTAATAGTAATTGAAGTTAATACTATGGTGCAGTCAGTTGGATAAGATCAAGAAGGGACAAGTGTAATTTAGCCACTGATATTCTGTGCTTGAAAAAAAAGAGCCTGCAATCGAAGTGACGGAAGAGCAGTTGTCCTCATTCAGGGGAAACACTCCAAAAACATCCCAACATCTTTTCTTGGCAGGGATGAGTGGGAATGTGTTTGAAAGCAAAGCAGGTGTGGAACAACTTTTTTTATTTCCTTTTTTTTAGACTGTTACCTTCTCAGATTTGAACTATATTCTGCTTAGGAGAGTTCTTGATGTGTACCTGTGTCTTCTGATGAAGAGCTGGAGTGCAGCAATCCCATATGTGTGAGAGCAGAATTGCCCTGCTGCTTATGCTTGTTTCTCCCAGTTTGCTGTGCAGCTGCAGATGGTTTCTGTGGGTTGTATGCATGAAGGTTGGTGGGGATAAATATGTTCTTGGTGCGGTTTGTTTTCCTTATTTGTTGTTTCTGTTGCCACTGCAACTCTTCCTGCAAAGAGTTTACTGTTAAAACTCCTGGAAAATAAGGCTGCAGGGAACCTTGAAGAACCATCTAGTTTGTCATCTTGTCCCAAAAGCATTCTTGCACCTGTGTTATTCCTGACATTTGTCTACCATTGATGTGTACTTTAAAATCTCCAGTGATGGAGATTTTCTAGGCAAACTGCTCTATGGCCCTTGTTTTTGGATGTGGCTTTTTATATGTTGCTGGTGTTTTTTTCTGTAATGTATTTCTTGTTTTTGCAACAAAATTTTACTAGGTTGAGTGAGATGAATAAGTGAATCAGTCTGCATCCTATTTGCAATGTGTGTTTTTGTTGTCACTAACCCACTTGGTTGTTTACAATGTGAACTGAGATTTTGGGAGAAATCCTTTCTTAGAGTTTTGTTTTATAATGAATGACTGTGAAAGCCTTTGTGGGTGTTTGATACGAGAATGCATACATGTACTTGTGTCTTGCTTCCCTCTCCACAGTTTAGAAACAGTCTTCAAACACAAACCATAAATTGAAAAGGAGCGACAGAAGAGAGTCAGAGGCTTTCATTATCCTAGCTGCTTTTAATGAGATACTACATTTTATAGAAATAAAGATAGCTAGAAAAATCCTAGGCCACGCTTATATTCCAGGAATAAACTACTACAGCTAAATTATCAATCACCCCTTCTTTTTATCTTTACAATCTATGTCATAACTACAGTTAAAGGCATAGAAGTGTGTATATGTACAAAGCTCTACTTACAAAAAGGAGTTCCCTGTTAAAAAATGCGGAAAATTTTGCTTAAAGCAGAAATAAGAGAATACTAAAACTCTAGTAGCATAGGGCATAGTGCAGTACCTGTGTTATGATCCTTTGTGGTCTTGTCTTTAGTGGATATTTTTTCCTAAAATGACTTGTACATGTTAGCAGGAGAAATCACTAATATGAGGAATGCTATGTATACAAGGTATACATATTTTATTGTGGTTTTGTACATCTGTGCCAAGAGAAGGGGTAATTCTTTACAGATTTCACATTGAGTTAGGCCAGGTCCTTGTGCTGTCACTTGTGTTTGTGCACCTGTTGTGATAATAGGACCAGTGGGAGGTCTGAAGATTAACTTTTTTGGGTTTTATTGAATTTCATTTAGGGTAGGATCAGTTCTGTACATATAAATATTGTGCCAAGACAGACAGACGGGCAGTGCAGGCCTCAGGATGAACAGGGGATGAGGCTGGGCTGTTTGACCAGTCTGACTTTGTGCTGTTTATGACAAGGCAGGTTAAGTCCAGCTTGTTCTTGTCTCTCCATTCTGCTCATCTGTATTTGTGTTGCAGTTTTCTTTCAGTTGCAGTGGCCCTGCTGCATGTGGAGCAAAGCTGCAAGAAGGAGCATGTTAATCCAGTCTTTGACTCTTGATGGGCTTTTTACCTAAGGAATGATCACAGGGCTGTGCCATGACGTGGCGTGGTGGTGAAACTTCCAGTGGTTGGATGGATGAGCTCTGCAGCTCTGTACTAGTCCTCTTGTTTCAACTTAGGGTAATAGCAGCTGGGCAGGTTACAAGGGGAAAACTGTTCAGTAGCACATACAGCCTGTAGATTCAAGAAGTCACCTTGGCCTTGTGTCAGAGCTCTGAAGTCTGAATCAGTAGTTTGTTGCCCTCCAAAAATAGATGGTGTTTAGTATTATCAGGGACACTATTTATATCCCAAAATAGTTAATAATGTTAAATGTTAGTATGTACTTTTAGAAGAACTTCTGTTGAACCCCTGTTTCTCTATTGGTTTGAATTGCTGAGGTTTTAATTTTGTGAGACTTTATCCTTTTCCATGTCCATACTGCTTTAGATTCTCGTTTTCACCGGACTTGCTTGTGGTGGTCCTGGCACCCATTAGATCCTGTAGTTAGCTAGACCAAGGTGTACAAAATACTGTTTACTTTCTATAAAGGTACATTTCTGCTAGGAGATTACCCTGACATGATTTGCCAGTGTCAGCGGAGGGCATGCAGAGGACTCATAGATGACTTTTGGCGGGAGCAGAAAAGAGAGAGAGTTGGAGTATGGCTAAATGGACACTTGCTGATTTAAGCTGTTGTGGAACCTCAGCCCTTGTCCATTATGATGTTAAATTTCTTAGGAATCTTGGGGGAGGGAGAAGTCTTACTTTCTTGGCTGGAAAAAGCAATTGCAGGAGGACATGAAAATAAAAAATAGGAAGTAGAAATAAAACCAAAGCAATGCAGAGTTATTTCAGTGTTGAAAAAAAGTTTGGCTCAGCTTTAGGGTGAAGGTTCAGTTCTGATTGTATCTAGAGTAGTTTCCTTTCTTTAAATTGTCTAGTGCCCTCTCACAATCATAGATATGCAAAGAAACTTTGTGTTTCCACATTATTTTAATGTTGTTTGTGAGGCTTTAGGATTCCTTGCTCTTCCAGATCTACAGCCAAGAATCATGTGGCAGGAAAGGGGAAGAGTTTTAAATATTTACTGAACAGAAAGCTGTATATATAGAGCCTTCTGCTAATTTTTGTTTCGTTTAGTGCAGGTGCTAAAAGGTTAATAGCTACCCCATCACATCTATTGTATCAGGAGATTCTTTTCTAACCTAAAGCAATGTTAATTTCCATTTAAGGAAGAATGTCTGCAGGGGCCAGTGGTATTTACTAACTGCGCCTGTAAAAACATTCCTTTTCACCCTCAGATGCTCACTCAGCCTTCTGTTTTCCAAGTGACATTATTACAGGCTTTAGCTTGTAGTCTGAGAAATTAAAAGCATGTTTTAATAACGTGAACAGCAGAATCCTCATTCCTGACTCCTCCTCGGACACTTCTTTACTTGCTCTTCTCTGGTTTGGATTGCACTATAAGTGTAGCAATGGCTGCGGGATTTATTTTGTTATTTTTGTGTGTGTGTGTCCTCCTGTGTGTAACAACATGAAGATCCCTACTGGAGCATCAGTTTATATTTGAAAGATTTTTTTAATCATTAAGATTCTTTAAATCAAGAGAAAAAAGTCTAGTTTTAACTATCATTTGGCTGTGATAGGTAATTATATAAGAGGAATTGAATGGAATCCCATTTCCAGTGTTGTCAACTCATATGAATTCCTCTCCTTGTCCTCTTTGGTCAGAGTGACAGGCTGTCAGGCTGGGCACAGCAATGGCTCAGGGCTGCTCCATGGTAACGGAGTGAATGCTTCTACCCTGTGGTACCTACAGGATGCATGTAGTTGTTTACCTTTCTTTCACTGAGGAATGGTAAAGCTTGAATTACCTTGTGTTTACCACAGATTGGTCTACAGAAAGCAAGGCATGTGAACAGTTGCCATGGTGAACATGATGCATGTTAATTTTGCATCAGTCTTAGCCTTAACCTCACGCTTTCATTACACTCAATACAAGGGGGGGGAAGGGGTGTCGCCCTTCTGTTTTGTGCCTCAGCAGGAGAGACCCTTGCAAGTGCCTTGGGTCGGGAGCACAGAGCAAATCCATGTCACCTTGTAGCAAAATTTATCAGTTGCCAGAAGTAGGCAGATTTCTGAATATTTCAGAAGAGAGGACTTTACCCAATATTCCTATTTTGAAGTTGAGAAATGTCTGTTACAGCTGATGTTACTTATCAAGATAATAAATGTTTTATAAGCTGAAGTCTTCATGATTTGCTTGAGCTGTCTGGTCTAAAAAGGTAGATGGAGTGACATACAAATAATTGATTGCTGAAGACCTGGCCAAGGCTTACACTACACAAGTAACTCTGTAGCTAAAAAAACCCCAAAACTTTACCAGCCACTGAACAATTAAAAGAACAGTAATGGAAAATTGCCTTTTTTGTATGAACTCTGGACTTGTGAATATAAGCTTTTATTTAGCCATCATTTTCCCTGCTTTATTTATTCATGCTTGGTTCTGGTTTGATTTCCTGTAGAAATAGCGTTGCTCTCTTACACAATGAGTTACAGTAGTGTAAGGTACCAGTGAGTGCAGTTGTTTTGAACCAACTGTGTGACGTGACTGATTCCTCCCATTATGATCCTATACTAGGATTTCCTCACACCTGGATGGATTTGGTTTTGTGTCTATGCATGCTGTTCTCTGTTCTGAGGTCATCATATTCAAATGCTACTTTTGTACTAAGGTACTTGAACTTGCTGGTACTGCTTTGTGGACTTAGTGTGCGCATGAAATGCTCTTTAGTGGCAAAGTCTTGTCTATTTGCATGTTCCCACCCTGAAGTCCTAGGTTTTCTTACCTACTGGAAGTGGAGTATGCCCAGCTCTGCCTTAGGCCTGGTAATCAAAATATGAAAAATTTTGGATGCATGTTGCAGGGAAAATTAGGCAGCCCACTCTGACAGCGACAGAAAGATTGCAAAAGATAAGTACCTTGTGTAGTTTTGCTTCTCAGACCAATTGAAACGGATGTGTCCTTTGCTTGCTTGCTTGCTTACTTTTGCTGCTGTATTATGTTTACTTGAGTAGCTCCCTCTCACCAGGCATCAGCTACATGTTCTTTCTGTGAGCCTTTCCCACAGCTCTTTCTGTCTCCCACGCTTTCTCCTCCTCACTCCCAAGTCAATACCATAGTTCCCTTAGTTCCTCACAGAGCTTTTGAATGGGAAGAGTCAAACACCTGCTGAGCTGGCTCAGGACTGTATACAGTGCTGACTGCTTAGGTGGAAGGGTAACTGCCTGTTTCGTCTAGTCCTTGAATTACTGTGGCAACTAATCTGCATATTTCACTTGTAGCAAATTTGAAATAACCCCCTCACACTTGTGCAACTTTCATATCTTAAAGAATCTATTACTAAATATTAATTACTGTCTGGAGCACAACACACGCACACCCCCCAGCATTAGTGGCTTCAAAAAGATATGGGTGTGAAAGAGCTGTGATTTCTGAGCAGTTTCCATAAGAAGCGAGGGTACAAGTGGAGGTAGCGGAAGACTCATATGCTGTTAGCGCGCAAGATTGCACTGTGAGAACCTGGACTGGATTTCCATCAAGATCCTTGGACATGGATATATTTATAAAAAAAGTGTTGGCAATGCCCCTGGGGAAGAGGACTTCCCTCCAAATACAGAGCTAAAGAGTGATTTTGGAAGTCTAGGTTGGGAAGCAGCTTCGCAGAATTGTCACTAGGATTAATTGTCACTAGGTATAAGGTGTTTTCCTAAGAAATAGTTACAGTATTGACTGCAGCAACAACTTCAAACTTTTTTGATCTTACCTGGTTATATCTGTCCTAGGGAGGCTTTGCTACCACAGATGTGTTTTGTCTGCCTGCACAGTTTCGACCAATGCTGTCTATTCCTGACAACAGTGCTGAGTCTATCAAAAGTGCTTTTTTATTGCCTTGAAGATCAAATCTAAACATTTTTTTCATCCCGATAAGTGCCTATCCTCTTTGAAGTGCTTTTTCATTACTACTTCTCCCTTTCTGCCCCACGGCTGAATGTAGAGTCCATCTCTGTGTGGTTAGTACACTTACTTGTATTAGGAGTCAAAAGAAGCATCTGGGAGAGCAGAAAATCTGATTGATATTTTTATCAGTTTTTCTGTAGATTGAGAAGATCTCACTGCTAAAATGAGAAGTGTAGTACAATTCTCAAAAAAACATTGTTCCTAAGTTTTCTTTTTCCCTTTGGGATTCGTTCTGAGTCTGTTGTCCTGGCTTGCCTGTGCTCTGTTGGTTTTCATCAGCCTTTTTGCCTTTGTTTAGTTTGACCAATCCCACACCCACTGTATGTAAACATTCAGTGAGATTCAGTGAGTAGAATAAGAAAAATGACAACTAGCCCATTAGGCAAGAGAGCAGAATCCTATGAAGGCACTGCATTAAAAAATAATAATTAAATGCAACTTGATATCGGACAGTATAAATAGCTACAAACTGCATGCTTTAGGGGATAAGATAGTTAGAAATTCAATTCCACTGATTAACCTGTTTGGTTTCCTTTTAGAACATTCTTCAAGTACTGATCTCATCTTTATTTCTCTTCAGAAGCACCACAGATGTACTAGGGAAGAGAACCTTCTTCTGTGTTATATGGTCACATTAAAAGGAATAATTCTGTTTGAAAATAGTGTGCTAATCTTCTCCAAGACTTTTTTCTCTCCCCGTTTCTGTGGCTTTAAAGAGAAGGGTCCAATCTGTATGGTCTTTTTCTACATAGCAATACATCTTCCTCTCTTTTCGAGCATTGTTTCTGTTTACTAAGTTTTGTCAGAAATACATGGCACTGAAAGTCAAAATGATGGTGGTTACAGACATTTTTACTCCATTATCTGTTGTTTAAGTGGCTTTTGTTCAGCCATTGATTACATGCCCTCTAATACCAACATCTCCTAAAATCTTAACTAATGCAGTGGCAAGTTCAATAGAAAAAACAGCGTGCATGGGCATCAAGTGTGTAAACTATCACTTGTTTTCTATACATCCAGGATGAATTCTCTTTTCTGCTCTTGCAGTCCATGATTGTTGTTTCCTAACATCTGTAGCATGATGCAAACTGGTAAATATTTCTTCTGTGAACAGTGCAAACATTTTTAACCAATTTCTTTTTTTCCCCCTGGCTGAACCAGACATACTTTGTTTTACCAAATTTCTTCTGCTCAGCCACTGGTTTGCCATCTTTGTTTTAGATAGGATGCATCATTTCAGAATTTTAATTAGGGGGTTAATGAGACTCGTTTGGTGACTGAGTCCACTTCTCTGTGTATGCGATTTTGGGGAACGTTTCTGTGACTTTTAGATTCATATGTTCAACACTATTAGTGATTTCTGTGTACAGAATGTAGTTTTTATTAACTCTATACCAGAAGTCAACCATCAGCAGAGGAGGGAAAAGGCATGTTGTAACCAGCACAACAGAAGTACGGAGCAGTGTGCAAAATTTGAATGAGGAGTGGGATGTTTATTTTCACTCTTTCAGCACACAGAGAGATGCTGTATAAGGACCCTATAATTTTGGAAGTCAGGTAGCCTGGAATGGCCTGTGGATCATACCAACAGCATTAGGAGGATTTGGCTGCTTTTTTCTTAGACCCTGTATTTGATGTTGATTTACATTTTCTTTTTAAGAGCATGGGATTGAGACTTCTTTTGAACGAATCGTTATTCTATTCATATAATAATTTCCCTGTGGAACAGGTGTAAGCAGTTTGATGTCATTGCATAAGGATCCTCAGCCATTGTTGCACCTCAATACTTCTGTTCTTAGGAATTGATCCATCAGAAGGGCTCTAAAATGCTAACCATGAGTTCAGCATTAAGTAGTTTGGTGCTTAATTCTGATAGCTTGCCAATCCATATTTTTTATTATGTCTCTCTCTTTTCTAGGAAGATTTTAATAATGCCAGATAGCTTGTCTTTTGCAAGACAAGTTTTCTTATATCCCTGGAATTTTACTCTGTGCCTTTAATATAGTGTACTAAGTAGTTAAATTAAGCATATCCACCAATCATTCTTGACAAGCCTTGTGATAAAGGATTTTTTGGTGATTAGTTTAAGTTAAACATTCGACTTTTGAACTCATTCTTGTGGTATGTTTGAAAACACTTGTGACCAAACAGTGTATTTTGATGAATAACAAACTGCAAACATTGCTGCTTTTTGTTATTATAATGAGGGATAATTGACATTCTAGTGTTGATGCAGTTGATGTTTTACATAAAGCTCTAAAAGTATTCAAAATACTTTGTTATTTTGCTCTTAATACAGACAAATATGTTGGGTTCTTTTCCAGAAACATTTCTAAGAGGATTTTGAGACTTTAAATTGTATTTGCTCTGGAATATAATTGAGTATACAAAGTAGGCAGTTATAAATTCTTATTATGGGTGAGAAAAGGGTAGAGTTCAAAAAAAAGTAAATGCGACTTATAATCAGGAATGCTGTGAATTCTGTAGAGCAAGATGTGTGTTTCACTGATCTCTAAGTGATGCTCGTGTTTTTGGATTGCTTTGTTGGCAGCATGGTCAAGGATGAGCGAATCCTATGGCTGCAGTCAGCTGTGCTCTGGCCCACCTGCTGGGCACTGACCCATTGTTGTTGTCGGGTCTCTTTAGATCTCAGATTCCAAAGATTCCTGCCTTTACTCTTCTTCTACGTTAAAAATCCATGCTTGTGTTTGTACTAATTGTTTATATTGGACTGTGCCAGCTAGAGACATAGACTTTTGGAAGTGCACAAAAGTCATGCGGATAAGGTGTTGTAGTTCAGTATCCTTTTCTGGACTCTCTTAATGAGAATTGAAGTCTTAGAAAAATAAAATCTTTTACTGGGTAATCCATAAAACTGTTTGTAGTTTTTAGATCCTAGGAATAACATGAGCTCTTTAGGAAAAAAAACCTCTGTAGGAATGTGAAGAAAAGCACTTGAGCAAGTGAAATGTGATGAAAGGCTTGCAAAGTGAAAAAGATGCAATTTTTCCAATTATACTGTCATACTCATAAAAGATTGTATTACTCTAAACCTGTTTTACTTAAATATTTTGGGTGCTGTCTGGACATTGCAATAAAAGTGTGTTACAGATATGATTAAAATTAGTGTTTCAGAGGGGAAAAGTTACATAATCTTAAATCACAGAGGTTTGGGAATTTTGTTGTTTTGATGGGAGATGATAACAAGAATTTGATACTATGCAGAGAGGTAGGGAAGATGGTATTTAGCTGATATCAAAGTTGTGCATGGTAAAGCGAGGAAGCACTTGGTTCTCAGTGTTGCAGTAAGAGTGATTCAGAGAAATGATGTGTAAAATAGTTGTCTTTTATTTGCAGTTAATTTTCCAGGTTTTCTGAACGGTCAGCCAAAGGAAAGGTAATGTTGAATCCCAAAATGTATGTTGCAGTAGTTAATTGGCTGGATAAGTTTTTTTCAGAGTTAAAAGCAATTCTTATGTTTTGTCTTATATTTCTACTGTGGAAGCTTTTAGAAAATATTTACATTTAATAGAAACCTTTGCAGCTCAACAACATCTTGAGATGAAGTTGTGATAGTGCATTTTGAACTTTTTCTCAGCATGGGAAGTATCCTTGTGGTAAAATTGATTTTTTAAAATTGCATTTTTTAATTGTTCGTAGTTGTTTCGGGGTAATGGGAAGATGCCTCAATTTGTTTCCTCTCCTAGATTACTACCATGGTTAAGCTAAGAAGACCCATCAAGATAACTGATGGTGATGTAGAGTTTCTGTTTATTGCCCAATATGAAGCTGAACATGGGGTTTTACCGAGAGTACATATCTACTTGCACATCTTGCTGTACTGGTTAAATATGATATTATCTCAAGTGCTCATCATTTTCAAAAAGCTGATGTAGCGCAACCATTTCTGGAGTTCTGTGAAATAAATCGTTTGAATGGGCTTGTATCTGGTCCATGCAAAATCAATTGAGCTAATTAAAACTGCTGAAACTAACCTGACTGACCTCTCATGAAATGAACTGGGAAGCCCTCAGTTATGTGCTCAGCCAGGAGAACTCCAAGGCAGGAGCAGGTTGGTGCAGGAAGGGGGATGGGAATAGGGACATTTTGACTCAGCACGATTTCTTGTGGCGAGAGCAGCTTGTGCGTGCTCGTAAACTGATCTGCACGTAGGAATACTGCTTCTTTCCAGGGAAGAAACAGTCACTCCCCAACTTCTGCTTGTTCTTAGCAATGCGCAAATATTTATAGGAAGCAAACCAGTGAATCATTAGAAATGTTCTTCGTACAATGTCTCCTTAAACTGCAGGTGGTGGTGTGCTGGAATGTGGGGATATCTTTGTGGCTGTTTCTTTCCTCAGTCTGATTCTTTTGAAAGCATCTTATTCTGCTTGTATTTTCCATACTAGAGGTTTACAGAAAAATGTTTATACTGCAGCTTCAAACATTTACTGAAATGCTAGAAAACCTAAAGAATTTCTGTGGATTCCTTATATTAAGATCAGATGTGGGAATGTCACATTGAATATCTGCTGTACAAGACTCAGATGATTTTAATGGAAAATAAGAATCTGAAATGGTATGTGCCTAGTGGCAAAATAAAAAAGCAGAGGAAAGGGAATGGACAGAGAGAATTATATAATGGGTCAGAATTACACCTTGGTGGTTACAAGTTCATTTCTCTGCTGTGCTGACAGAGAAAGTAATTGCTGCACTTACGTCTTTTTCAATGATGTGAAACTAGTTTTACAGCAAAGTGAGAGAGATTTTTACAGCAAATTTGAGAGAGCCTGCAACGTGAGCAACAGAGTAATCCAGCTGATTGAAATGTCTTGAGGGCTAAGGTAGTTTCAGCTGCTGGGCAGTTTGAAAAACCCCGGTTTTCACAGTGTGTAACAAGACTTTAAACATTTTTAATTTTTTCAATAGTAATGTATCAACTGAAATGTGGTTTTATTGATTTTCATTATTCTAAAAGTTAGCTTAGAACATAAATGGCAATAATACTAGCAGTCAATAACTGAATAAGTGCATAAGCAGGATGTTTTCAATAAGAAAGCTTATTTCGTCATGAGTCAAAACAAGTGGAGTTCCTTATTAAGGCTAAAGGTTATTGAAGCAAAACTTAATAACTTACTAAAAAGCTAAAAAGTAAAAGGTTTAACTTATGTAGTTGTTATCATGTTGGCTTGTGCTCAGCCTGCATTTCATAAACATTGTGTGAATTGGTGTGTCTGCATGTTTGGAAGGGGAACATGACCTTTGTGTTTGGGAAACCACAGCCTCTGCCAGTGACTAGGCATCTGCTTTAGGGCAGGAAGGCATTGGCAGCCCTGGCCAAATGTGCCATGTCAGCCACAGATGGTGACTATCAACCTGTGCTTGTGGCTCTTGCACCTCATCTCTTACACATAATAAAAGCCTGATGCTTTTGTGGTTCTGACCACTCAAGCTTCCGGTGGTGTCAGCTGGCATGGCACCTACTCCAGTGAAGGGAACTGGAGTGGGCAGCAAGCCCCAGTAGCCTTGAAAACAGAGGTTATATGTTCTGAGTTAGATTTACATAAGCTGTTTAACCAACCGTTGCATGCTTGGGAAGAAGGCCTTTAACTTTGGAAGTACGGATTATTTGGGGTGATTGAATGAATACCTTTCGATGGTGCTAATACGCAGACTTTGGTGGTCTTCGACCTTCCTGAGAAGAAAGGGAGGGGTGGGAATGGACATTGCTGGCAAATCCTAACTGAATATGTTTAATTTAAAATTATGTGGGTAGAACTTTCATACCAGATTTTGTTCCTGTCCAAAATTGCTAAAAGAATAGTTAGTAACAGGTGATCTTATATTAAAAGAGGGTAGAACATTCTTCATTACAGATGTAATTATATTCAGAGAAAAATATTTCTGTGGAATGCTCATGGTCTCTGGAAAGCTTATGAGAAGCATGTTATCTGAAGGAGAGAATTTGTGGAGAAAGGTACACTTTTCTACTTAGTCACTACTAAGACTTTTTTCCCTACAATATTGATATTTGAGCTTCATTCTTCTCTTTAAAGAATGTTGTTCCTTGAAAATGCAAAGTTGTTTTGCGGTGTGTGAAGATTATTAGTCTCTTCTGTCTTGAGTCGGATTTCTGCTGCACATTCTAGAGGCTGCTTTTCCAAGCTAATTTCAAGCATTCTCTTTCCTTTGAGTTTATCTGTGATTTCCATTCTCTATCATGGCAACTTGGAGACCAGAAGAACAATCTGAAAGTGTTCTTGTTTCTCGAACACAGTGTCATTCTTCAATCATTCTTCATCTGCATGACATTAATTATAATTTATATGATATCTTCTGTGTGCCTCGTAGTTCTTTCTGAGCAAGGCTGGCTTTGTAAGAGGTGATGATCACTCCATTTCTCGTTGCTGTAGGGCCTGAATATTTCTTACTGTGTCACTTTATAATGGATTAATAAGATAATGGAATAAATTAGGACCTAAGTTTATGTTATCAAAATTTTTAAGTTTTACAGTTTATAAAAGGTAGAGGATGTTGATTTAAAGATAATTTCCTAGAATGTGCCATGACAGTGTTTTTTAAATGCCTTGTTATGGATGGACCCAAAAGAATTAAATATTTGTAATTATTGTATTATAAAAAACTCACTGAAAGTGTTTTTGAATGTGTAATGATTCAGCCATAATAATCTTCTAAGTATGCCTTTCTTAGTGATAGGAGCACGTCTGCATCAGTTACATTGAAAGGTTGGTTAGAAGTATACTGGTGAAATTGCATTAGTGTTGCTGTCATGAGCGCTGCTGTGGAGAGTTTAAATGGCTTTTATTCAGGTTCACTTGTGGAAACATATCCTTTTCTGGTTTGTCAGTTTTCTAGCACCAGGTTTTGTATCACCATAGTGTTTGCTTTGGAGGAGCGGGAGTTAGTTTTTGATATACTAGTGCTATTTTCAGCTAGCAAATAACACTGGTTTTATATTCAAAGATACTGTATTCCAGCATTCTCATTTTATGCTTTTGACTAGTTTTGTGTCCTCTGTGTAAGATGATGACAGAGATTGTCAGTATCTGGGCCTCAGAATAGTGACTTTGTTTTCTGTGCATTAGAAATTTCAACTGAAATAATCTGACATTCATCTTTGTTCTCTGCTAGTCCTGTTCTCTGTTTCTCAAGGTACCGTACATTAATCTAGAAGCTTTTTCTGACGTCTTAAACTGATTAGTTCCCTGTTTTTCTGTAACAAGGTTTCACACATCTCTTGTTCTAATGTATAGTGCTGGCAAACAGCTTGTGATGTCATGGTCAGGTTTTGGGTTTTTTTTGAGCTTTGTCTGCTTCAAGTTGGTCTTCTAACCGTAAGATTGTGTTGGGTTTTTTTTTCTTTCTGTAAATTTGTGTACATTACATTAATAGACTGATCTAGACATAGCTGACTTAGCCCAAAGCTGGTTGAGTACTCACATTTCTACCCTGGCATTAATGTAGCTTTGAGTTAGAACAGAGGCAGTAATACTGATTATTTATTTTTCTGTTTACTTGCCTACTTACTTTTCCTGTCTCTTGCCTGACAGCAGTCAGTGCTTTAGAAACTTAATCCTTTCAAAGCAAGTATTTCAGCAAATCTAGTATGAAACATTAGTGTTGAAGAGTCAAAACATTATATATGTTAACTGTTAGTGATTGACTGTCCAATTAATTTAAAAATTACTGATTTTCAATGGTCAATTTTCAAAAACAAAATGTAAACCAAAGACAGCAAAATTAAGATGGGTGATTGAGACTGACACTTCAGTCTCAGTAGATGCCACTACGTCAAAAAAGATCAGCTGTTGCGTGAAGTGTACAATTAACTCTTTTATTTTTTTTTTCTGCTTTTCTGGATTTCCTCAAAATCTCTGATGGGTAGAGGTAATACAATTACATATGGCAAACAGGGTTGTAGAATCATTCAAATGGAAGGAACTTCAGGTATAGTCTGAGCTCCTGCTCACAGCAGGATTAGCACTGAACTTGCGCAGCGTTGTCTAAATCTTTGTCAAATTGGATCTTTTTTTGATTATTTCTTACTTTTGTGATGAAGAAAAAGCTGTTAGTTGGAAAGAAAAGCATTTAAACATTTAATTAAACTTTCCTGAAACATGAAATTAATATTTGAAAATACTCACTGATGCATTAATTTTGTGGAATGTGGAAAATATGCGAAGCAACATACAAAGACGATAACTGATAACTAAATATTTTTCACTTTAGAGCCTTGATGAGTATGAAGATGATGAAGCAGGGCAGAAGGAACGAAAGAAAGAGGATGCTATTACCCAACAGAATACGATACAAAATGAGAGTTCCAGTGGAGATACCTCTGGCTCATACTTACTCCAGGTGAGATCTTAACATTGTTCATTTTGGTATTTTACTCACATTTAAAACTCATACTGCCACCTTCTTTGTATTTCTTAATAGTAGATTATAACGTACATGTAAAAACTCTAAAGTTCCGGCATTGACACATTACTGAAAACAGAGTATGGGGTTGCATTCCTCAAACGTAACACTACTGAGACGAAGATTCTGACAATAGAATATTCTCGTTCTGTAGAGGCCTCGAAGGTAATAGTTTTGATGTTCATCATAGAACTTACTATTTAGTGAGGGGAAGAGAAACTGGGAGAAAAATTATGCAAGTGAAAAATACTGATAGGTTTAGAATATTCCATGAATTGGAGGTAGACTTTTAAATCAGGACACACTTTCCTAATTTATTTTGTCAATTAACTTCTAATTACTGATTCTGGGATTGAAACCAACACACAAACTCCTAGGGAGAGCACCCCTTGCCTCTGTGAAACGTTTTCTCTCTTTTTATTGCTCTCCAATCCCCTGACCACACTCATTCCTGCAGTCCTTTCCCCCGACATCAAAATATTGCCAATTATGCCCAGTACACCCCTCCTTCCTACTATACCACCTGTGGCAAACTCTTTCCTGAGTGCCCTAAGTCTCTTTACCCAGTCTTGTTTCTCCTTCTGTTACCTACAGACCCAGGTGTACAAACTGAGGCCATCCAGCTGTTCCTCTTGACTCCCAACAGAGGCAACAGCACATGCACAGGGAGAAAAACATGCAAACAATCCAAGCATGTGGTGATCATGACTAGTTTTCTAACCACCCATAACCACAGGGGGCATGGCTGGATTGGTAGATCTTGATGCACTTTCCTTCTAAAACTTTGCCCAGTCTTTCATATGCTCATGGTTGCTTTTAACATTGATAGGAGCCTGGGGCAGAGAAGTCCACAGCTTAATTACCTGAAATGTCAAGATCAGTCTCCTTTTGCTAAAGTTGAATCTGTCATTTCCCATCTATTTCCATATGATTTCAGCAAGGTGTCCCAGTGGAGGACGTGGGGAACAGCTGCTTCCTCTTTATGTAACTGAGTGCTGCAGAGAGAGGATGGCTCCTCTCAGCTGCATATTCCCTAGGCTGAAGAATTCTATTTTACTTGGTTGTTCCTCATACAGGAGTTACTCAATAATGTTCTGTACTTTCCAGTTTGACTCTGTTTTGTTTGGTACCCAAAAACAGAACTAATAAAACATTCAGTACAGCATGCAGTCATAGAGTGGTTTAGTGCTGGGGTTTGTTTTGTTCTCAGTTTCTTTCCTAATAATTCCTGATACCTGTCTGTTTGTCTCCTGAGCACTGAATTTACTGTTTATGCTGTGTATCCCTAATCAAATGTAACATTTTGGAGTTATCTGTGAGTGAGAATAACAAGCTCAGAGGTCGATGCCTGTGTAAATTTAGAAACATGTTCACCTTTTGTTTCGCTTATGTACACTGTGCTTATGTACATTGAATTTAATCTCCTGTTTTACCTCCCAGTCACTCCCAGTAAAGGAGTCCTGCGTGTTTTTACAGTTGATTTGTATCTTTTCTGTTCTGAATAGCATCTGTGGACATCTCCTCCCCAAATACATTGAAAAGCACAGGTTCCAGCACAGGCTCCTGTGACACTCCTCTAGTTGGTTATTCCATCCACTGTGAAAGCACCAGGGTCCACCATTATTTCCTGCCTTTTCACCAGTGATTTATTCACAGAAGGACATTCGCTTTTGTTCTAAGAGGAGATTAAGACTTCAAGAGTCTTTAGGGGGTGTCTTTGAAATGCACTATGCTGTCAATCAAATTTCTGTCCTTGACATGTTTTTATAATTTAAAGGAGCTGTATTAGATTTGTGAAGTGCAACTATTCCACATATGCCTTGGTGACTCTTCCACATGGTATCGTATTTACTCAGTTATTCCCTAATTGTTCTAGATTTACTAGCAACACTTTATCCAATATAAATATCAAATTTACTCTTCTGTAGTTCTGTGTTTGTTTCAGAATCTTCTTGAGGATGATGTTTATGTTACCCAGTGGTACTAGGGCAGTTTTAAATGACAAGTTACATTTGATGTTAAGTAGTTTAGCTATTACATTTTTCAGTAGCATCAATAGTTTCTTCAAAGCTCAGGGAGTAAATAACTGCATTATTCTGGCAGGTAACATTTTAAAATTTATTTTATTAATTTGTTTTCACATTCTAACAGTGCTTCTGCTGTAAATAGACCCTTCTCCAGAGGGAGTGCTCTGATATGACACTCTTACCATTCTTTTCCCTGGTGAACATTAACAAAAATATTTCTGCAAAGCAACTGTCTCCTCTGAGTATGCCTCATATAACTGGATCTGTTGTCTTTGCAGATTCGTCAGGAGTCATCATTCTGAAAAGTTTTTAAGCTTTTTTCCAAGTTGTTTGTTAGACTGTTTCTTACAGTGTTCACTCTGTTTTCACTTCTTCGGCAGATATTCTGAAAGTTGTCATTTTTAGTTTCCCCTAGTGATATTACTATATAATATTTTGGCTATATTCCCATGCCCTCTTTTTTCCATCCATATTTTCTTCTTGACCAGCAATCTCAGTTTTTATTTACCAAACTGTCTGTACTAATTGTATCCTATATGTTTCCAAGTTTGTCACCTCTGTATTCCAACAGACACTACTTACTTGTTGACAGAGCACAGCAGGAGTGTCCTGCTACTGACAATACAGAAGAGAGTTCCGGGTCTCGCATCTGGCAAAGGCCCAGGGTGGCACATGTACAGAACAGATGGAACCTTAGAAAGTTGTAGCTACTAAGACTTAATCGGTTTATTACTGGCTCTGTCAACTCACTTTTTATTAGAAGACTTAGAACTTGCCCATTTTGAACAGAATTTGACAGCAGTGTTATTTCGGCTTTGATTACTTAATTTCCTTTTGATTCTATTACGTGCAAGACTAATACTCTTTTTAAAAGTAGAGCTTATGCTGTAGGTGTAAGACCTCATTTTAAGTTGCTGTTGACTAATATGTATTTTACTTCCGTGTACTAAGCAGAATAAATACATTTCTGTACTTACAGCTGTTTTCCCCCACTTGTCCATTCTTACTATCATTTAATGAAATTTGTAAATACATAATTATTGTGAATATGATAAGGCGCTATTGACTTCATATTTGATGAGGAAATACGTTGCTGAATAAGGTTTTCTTTCCAGTCCTTAATCTGATTTTTCAGTTTTAATATTGGCAGAGGTTGCAGTTCTCATTTTCTTACGCAATATGTACATTTTTTGAAAACTCTGGCTGAATTTTAACTTTTTGATTCAAAGCACAGACATACCACGTTTGTTTAAGAATAGATCTAAAAATATAGCAGACTTGAGTATTTTCCCTGAAGCAGAGCTATTTGACTGAAATAATCTTCTGAATTTTTTTATATTGCCAATATGGAAAATGGTAGGTCTGGCAATGTTACAAGCACTGAAAAACTATTACAATCAAAGAATTTGTTATTTAACTTTAGCAAAAGATAGTGTGGAAAGCCACACCTCACCAGGTGAATCAGCATTAAATCCACTTCCAGACACAAGTGTTATGTCTGGCTCTGACCTTCTTGCTTGATTTTCCCCCTGTTCTTAATGCTGCACTTCAGTTGTTCTAATCTTGTGAGTTACAGAGCTGTGGGCTACTCCAGTGATGTGTATGGGAATGCAGACTGAGGGTGATAAGTCATATATCAGTAAGCTTAGAACTCCTACAAATGAGCTAAAAATCTGCAGTGCTAAGGACAAGCATAGTTAAAACTGCTCCTTAAAAGTTACTTAAGTATCTACTTTAACTAGAAATCTTTGGAGTCTGGTAATTGTTGAAATCTAACTCTTGTTTAGCAGAGATGGCAAAATTGAAAGTAGTGCAAAACTATTTGATAGCAATGTTTTTCTAGGAGACAGGTGGATAGAAATGATACATTCAAAGTAGCGAACATCTCTTAATTGAAAATGTTGTTAGTATTTATGTGCTATAAGGAAAGCATGCATCAAAAAAACCTACAAGATTTGGCAGGAAAAAACCAATTAGTTTAATGATGATTTATTTTTAAGTCTTTTAGAAGACTTGCTGAGTTCCAGAATGTGGAAAAGGCATTACTATTATCTAGTACTCAAAAAACCCCTGCCAAAAACCACCATATGCTAGGCTTTTGTATCAAAGCATTCAGGTTTGCTGATACCGTGGCTATGTGCCTCTTGGAATTCAGTTGTTTGTGCATCTGGCTTCCTAAAATACTCCCCAAATATGTACCCTTCTTCATGTAATCCTGTGGCAGTAGGGTTAACATTGCCTGTATGTCATTACAAAAGTGGTATCTGAGCATGGTAGCATGTTGTGATGTGTATGTCACCTTATGATGTTCTTGGGAAATTGGAGAGCCAATTGGGAAGGCTGAGAAGATTAATTCAAAGCTAATATAAAGCCTTGCAGTGGAAGACGCATGTATAGGTCCTCCATCCATTAAAACCTTCACATGACAACTGGCCACTTTTTGGCAGTTATGCTATAATAATACAGAATTATCATTCTCAATACCTTGGAAAGAGTTTGAAATCGTTTGCTTTGTGTTATCTTTGATTCCTTTCTGCTTGCTTTTTATTTCAAATGTTGTAGGGTGTGCAAATGCTAGTTGTGCACAGCAGAGTGTGCTGAATGAGTACACTGCAAAAAGTTTATCAGCTGTGAATAACTGACATTTAAGATATGGGAGTTGAGTAAATATGTGTTATCAAAAGCATCAAGAGACCAAAGGTGTTTGAGATCTTCAAAATTACTTTTGTCATTGGCATGAGGGTGGGGTTTACTGTGTTCTAAGATGTGTGTTTTTCTCCTCACTGAGGACAAAAAGGGTCTTGCTAGATGAGCTGAATCCTTTCCTCTCCCTGGAAAACTTGAAGCAAACATGTCAGGATGATTTTTGCTACTAACATAACATGGAAACAGGAATCAGTAGAGTGAGAGATGCTGTCGTTTGTGCCTGTGAGCATGGAAAGAGGAAATTCTGAGTGACTTAGATAATGAACTTCAACCTTTGTGAAATTAATACTCTGAATCCTTCAAGTGAAAGACAATGATTTATAAATACTAGAATGATTTAGAGTATCTTACTGTAGAAAGGGAATGCTGATCCTTATTATTGTCACACAGAAGCAAAATTTGTCCAGTGTATTTCTTAATTCCATATTAAGAAATTGAAGATCATAACTATCACAGTTACCATTATCTTTTGTGTCTGTACTGATTGCCAAAGATCTCTCTGCAGTCATCTGCAGAAGCCTGCCTTGGTATTTGTAGTGCTGGTATGAAACTGGTGAGAGAATTTTCCTCTCAAGCATTATGAAGCCTGGGACCCCAGTATGATACATGACTCACTCCTTTTTTTTAAGCCATGACAACTGTTTTGCTGTACCTAATTGCATATTATATATATTGCATATAATATATATAATATATTATATATTGCTGCAAAGCCCAGGGCCTCATTCAAGACCCTTGCACTTCAGTTGGAAATAACAGTCATTTTGTTACACCCATTAACTTGCTTTGTGTATGCAATTGTAATACACATTTCTTGGTCTTCCTGTATTGCTCTTAGAATGTACATGATCGAGAAATTAAGATGTTAAATCTTACAAAATTATTTTATACAAGGTACAGCTTTGTGAGATACATTTTAGACAGTTAAACATCTGCACTGAATTGCAGTCACCAACACAGAATCGATTTGCTAGACAAAAAAAGGTCACTTCATTTGTAGCACTTAGCCTTGTTAGACTGTAAGTTGTATTATATTCTTGCAGTAAGTACAAATTATGTGCATTAGCAGACAGACTAAAGCTTGATCCTAGTACTGAATTCCTGTGGAGCTGTTAATCCAAGACAACGAAAGGCAAAGCTGCCCTAGTTTTCAGCTCAGAGCGCTGACTTACATACACAATAGCATTGCCGTGTCTTGGATTGCTCTCCCTCCTCTCTGGAGCAGCAATGCAGGTTTTTGCTCTCTGCAAGAGATTGTGATAGATGCTTGGATAATCATTCAGGTTAGAGTAGAAATTACCCAGTACCTTTGAAAGAATCCTTGTTGATTGAAGTGAGGATGGGATGAAATGTCTGCATAATCAGCATTAATGGTACAATTATGAAATTGTGTCACAGTAGGTTGGGTTTGTTGTAGTAGCTTCAGTTGTGAATAGGTTAGGTGGCTAATGAAGTAATCTAAACTTGATTTATTAACATGACCATTTATTATGCCTTGTGCATTTAGTTGTAAGTCATTCAAAAGCCTTTGAAAATTGAAGGAAAACCACGTCTGATTTTTCTAACCTTTTGTTCTAAAAAGTCTTAATGTTTCACCAAAACATTGCAGGCACTTTCTAAAAGGAACGTGGTCTGAAGAAACTTCCATGGAAGTGTAGTTCTGTTTGCTTAAATAGTATTCTTTTCTTTAAATGTGACCTAACACATTAAAATTTTTGGAATCAGTGATATAGAACAGTGTTACAAAACTATAAATGTTTAATAGAGGCACCTTATAAGCTTTGCTGAAAGCAGTTAATAAAGGTAAGGAATAAAACTCCTTGTTAGCTTTGTGGCAGACTGTGAGAAATGCAGGGATCTGAATTTCTTACATGCATCTCCTTTCAGAACAGCAGCTGAAAACGTGCTTGACACAAGCTTCCCCAGAGTTTTGTACTTGAATCTTGTGCCAAGAATATACTGCCAAATAAACCAGTCAACTCAAGTTGCACTTTTTGCCTATTTTGCCTCTTCTGGCTTTTCATTTTGCACAGCAGTGTAATGTCATTCAACATCATTTTACAATTACTTTTATTATCCCATGTATGTGGTAATAATGTTCATGCCTATTTATACACGACCACAGCTTTTCACAGGTGTCTGGCATCTAGGTTTCATGTAGTTCTTGCAAAGAAGAACTGTGTGCATGCATTCCAGAGTAATAATTCATCTTTTGTGAGTGTATTGCCGTGATGTTGCTTGATATTAATTTCCATCCCTAGAGAAAATGTTGTGCTACACTAGGCATGGCCAGGTATTATTTTGCATAATAACATGATTATAATATTGGTATTATTTTAAAAAGTAAGAAAGTAAATGGGATTAAAATACGTAAATTAGGATGTGTGTTTGAGTTTGTGAAGTCATAAGTAATTCTGCCAAATCAGGTTGTATGATTCTAATATTTGAGAATTAACTACCAAATAATACTCATCTTGGGTCTTCTATTTTTGTAGGTGGAGTGTGATGCGCTTCACAGAGATGATATGAAAGTAGTCATTAGTATCCACAAAGCACTTAAGCAATAGTAGTGCAGTAGAAAGACTCATGAGGAAATCTGACTGTATGTGTAGAAGTGTTTACATAAAAATTTGTTCAAAAGTATTCAAATTCAATGTTGTTTAAGTATTAAAAGATCGCTAATTTTTAAAATATATTTCCTTAAGTCAGTTTTGTGTATGTGCAGTGTTTTTAAAGTGACATTAGTTGGCGGGAATTTGCTGCTCTGTACAGGTCATGACATGAACCAGGTGCTTCAGTTGCCATTTGCCATGGCTCCTATGGCTTGGGAGACCTAGATGTTTTCTGTGATCTGTGTAAGGAAAACAGGAACACAGGCATTTTATGTTTTCATGGTCACACGTGATCAGGCAAATCACTCAAGTAATTTCTAGCAATATGGGCCTATATTGAGAGCGGTTTGAGTATGTTAATAACAGTAATTAAGGCACATGTTCACGTGGTGAAGAGCTAGCAAATGCAAAATACTGAACATTACTCAGTGAGTGCTGTTCCTTGTGTTCCACTTAAGAGATGTTGTGGAAAAATACGTCAGGAAGGGCAGTATCATGAGTTTGAATGAAAGTTGTGTAAGTCTAGGACGTTCTGACCTGTTCTGAATTGGTTGACTTTGCAGTCTTGATTTGCTTTAAATGCTTTTTTCTGTGTGTATTATTGGAGGCTGGAAAATCCCCCCACTCTATATGGTAACTGTTTAATTAATCATCAAGGTAACTTCTGACTTTAGGAGTAATAATTTTGTATGGTATTCTTGTCTGGTATCACTAGGGGCTTTGACTACACTCAAGGATTTGTTTTGAAGAAAATTAGATTGCTAGTTTTTAGTTACATTGTATGGATTTGTGTTTTTAGTAGAACAGCAGTTTTAAAACAGCGGAATCTGGATTTCTCATGGGAATGGGCTAGGTCAGAAGACATTGTTGTAGCAGCATAGGTTTCTCTGCCAAAATCTTCCTCCTCTCCTGACATGTGAGCAAATTTAGTATATGTGTGTCTATTGGTATAGTGCTGCTGATCCATGCATGTTCAATGGGTTTTACTGTGCCAGAGGATCTGCACATGCTCAGCAAATCTCATTCAGCTGTATTGCACGTGCACTATCCAGTACTGCTGCTTTTGGAAAGTGCTTTCAAGTGAAACTATGGTGCTTTTTGCCCCTGAGAAATGAGGAAGCTGAGAGCTAGCAGTTACTAATGTGAGACCAAAGGGAGAGAGGGTGGCTGTAAATTGCCTATGAGCCACCTAAAGTTGCTTGGCTAGCAACATGTAGCCTTGAGGATGCAGCTTGGGCATCCCTACTTTGAGTTGCCTGACTTCTGCTCTTGGAGGGAAATGCTGATAATGGCTATCAAGATTTGTGTTCCTGACAACTGACCAAGAAGAGAAATCTTTTCCATTTGTTTGTGGAAGGCACTGTTTGTGTTCAGTGCTTGATCGCTGTCAGTATAAATTTGATAACCTTTGGTGGCAAACTTTGCTTTTCTTAGAAAGAAATACAAAATTATTAACATTTTTAACATTTGTGCTCAGTGAAGTTTAATTTAGTGGATAAGTGGCTTAAGCTTAAAGTTTTGTTTGATGAGTGCATTCACTCCCAGTAAATAGAGCTAAATGTACCCGTGAAATCTCTTAAAACTGAATATTTGATTTTCTGTGCCTGTGTATGTGTGCACAGCTGTTTGTCACAGGACATGCATGAAAATGAAAGCTGAATCAAGCCTGTATCTGTGAAGGCAAGGCATTGTGAAGGCTTCTTGTTCTTACTTTAGATTCACAGTTGTGCCTAGGAACCTGCTGTGCTCCAGAATTACACCAGCATTAGCCGTTGTCACACTGGTCTGGAGCCTCTTTTGTAACTTCTATACAGATGTAAGGAATAGGAAGCAGTTTCTCAACTGCCCAGCTAATGTTTTGAGCAGTCTAAAGGGGCCTCATGTAAAGGAATTTATTTTTTCTCCCCACATGTTTTGTGTTTTGGACTGGCATGACTTAAAGTCAGCTAGGTTACAGTGGGTATCTCCTCCCAATGTTAATTTTCTTTTGTGGGAGAAAAAAGAAAAGGGATCCTGAAAGTGTAATGTAGCTGAGGTTTCTTTGGCAAGAAGAGTCTTTAAGCACATACAAATTTATTGGAAAGGAGGGTCTTCCTGACGTATCTACTTGTACAAATAGATTTTACAGCCTGACTAATACTGAAAACTTCTGTAAGGTATGGTAATACTCCTGATTCCTGCACTTTTCTGCACTTCTACTCTAGAGAGAGAATTTTAATTAATGCTGCTTTCATGCCAGGAACAAGTATGAAACCTAGGTAACAGTTATGAGTACCTGCTGGATGTGTACAGAGAGGGAGGAGGTTCTTTTCTGCAAGAACCAACATGGACCATGGACCAAGAGGATCCCTGCTGCTGAGTGTCCTTGTGCAAGGTGGAGACGGGAGACAACTTGCTTAGTATTGCAGAAAGATGAGCAGAAACGTATACTCCGCACAAATACACACAGGAATAGTTGTCAGACATTTTGTAACATGTATCATACATTCATGTTACTAATACCAAGTAGAGAATATCATAGCAGTAGTTACTCAGATGTGCTGGTGTGTTTGGAAGCTGCATATTCCAGTTGCATGGTGGTGGGAGGATGGCAGGGGTGGGAGAGCCTGCTGCTCCATCTCTGCATCCTTGCAGTCTGGATTAATTAATGTGGTGGCTCAGGAGGGAGGAGGAATCCGTAATTCACAGTTGTTTGGTGGAGACAGTCTGACTGTGTTTATACTGTTAAAAAGTGCAAGACCTGGGTGTGAGCTCAACTGCTGCACTGCTGATAGTACCTGTGGCTTAATTATTAGCAACATTGTCTGGCATGGTTTTGGTTCATGCTACCTAATGCTCTCTTAGGTCATACCCGGGGACTGTTTGAGGAATAATGTACCAGGAGCCAGTCCTTTTATATAGAATGAACATCATAGCACCAGTTTTGGCTGCCTGTGTAGTGCTACAAGGACATTATTAGCCTTCGCTAGCTCAGAAACAACTGCATACCTTTAATCAACACGCTGGGGTATGCAACACAGACCTAGATTTTCTGCTCTGAGAACACTGCTTTGAGCTGTAGTTCAGCCCTTGGGTGATTTCAGATACTTTTGTCTGAGGGGCAGCCTACAGATCCTTATTTCTTAGGGATACCACATTGTCTTTCTGGTCATTTTTCCTGCTCTGCTTTTTCTGTGAGTCACTTGAGATCTAGTCACGTTTTTTCAGCTGATCTAATCAGCTCCTTCACAGCTTTTGTTCTGAGTGCCTAACTGCTTGTCCTGAACTCTTTTTCTGACTCTTTAGTGTTGAATATTGCTTGGGTATAGAAATAGAGAATAACAAGTGAAAGAAGAGCTCTGTTCATGTGTTTAAATGTGTGGTTTTGGTTTTCTTATTTCTGGGAGCTGTTTTCTTCTGGCAGATGCTTGACTTACCTCGGAGTTACTTGTGTTACTTGCAGGTATTTCTTTAATTATTTTCTCTCACCTAATGTCCTTAATAGATTTCTTCATAGGTACAAATTGAGGGTACTTACCTTTCTGTTAGAACTCTGATTGATTTCCTAGGTATCCTTGCAGTGTTTGTCCATGGCTGCCTGGCTCTGTGTAGACAGGCAGATGAGTCATAACTCCCTTGGTTTCGCAAGAGTAATACCTATCGCTTGAACCCAGGCATTTTAGCCCATCTCTTAGTTCTTGTTTGAAGTTCTATTAATTGCATATTACTTAAAGGTAGTAGATGAGGCTGTAAAAAATAATGTTAAGGTTCACATTAGTGAGTGAACTGAGTTAAGGACATTGAACTTTTCCCTGACTGAAATACGTTATTCCAATCTGGTTTTCTTTATTTTTTTCCGTTCTTCCCTGCCGCGCATCTCCCCTGCGTTTGGGGTTTAGCTCACTACACAGGCTGATCACTATGTGGAAATAAAATTTTCACTATTTCTTTCATTTTTTCCCATGTTCTTGTCTCCTTTTTTTTTTTGAGCAAATTTTCATCTGTAATTAATGACGTGGTTTGTATTTCTTCACAAGTTGTAAGTAATAATTTTGAAACCTGTGGAACATTGTACACATTTTATAGTCTTAATGTAAAAATATGTTTTACATTTATCATTCAACGTGAAAACAATATGCTACAATTTAACAGGAGAAGATATTACATAAAAATACTTTTATGTAAGCATTTAATATTTGTAATATAATGTCCCTTCTAGGCTTATAACCATTCATGCTTTCTTAACGGTTTTAGAAGTAAAAGCTCATTTATAGAATGTCTGCTTATAAGAGAGATTTATTGGATGAGTAAAGAGAGTTGTCTTGGTTTGAAAGACAGGTGTCTGTGCAGGAAGGCAGGAGCCTCCCTTGAAATGGAAAATGCAACCCCCTTCCCTCCGAATTATAATAATTTTGAAATTAAGGGGCTTTCAGGCAAAGATAGGGTTAGGAATAACAGTTCTNCTTTTGTTTGGCTTAAGTACCGGCAATTTATTGTCCTGGCAACACTTTGGGGAAAATTCTCTAAGAGAGAAAAAAGAACAAAACAGAAGGGGAACTCCGCAAAACCCCAACAAGGGTTTAAGGTCATCCCTAGGAAATCCACACAAGGAAAAAATAAAATACAGTGACTCTTGGAAATAGATGTAAAATCTTGGCAGCTGGGAGGATAAGGGAAGGGGAAGGAGCCTAAGGTGGTTTCGTATGTACAGGTATTCTATTCAAGAAGAGATCTAGAAAATGCACAGTTACGAGAGGTACAGGTAGTTGAAGTAGAATTTCTGCTTGAACCTTATTGAAAGCATTTCGAGGGCTTCTGGAAAGAATCGTTTCTGTGGAGATAATGACTAGAGGTTTTTTCCCCTCTCCTTGGAGGTTAAAGCATTTTTGTTTGAAGTTGAATTTTTGTTGCATTTCCATGAAAAACATCTCTAGATGTTTTCAAAGGGATGACAATTGAGAGGAACTGTCAACTCTCTCAAGGGCAGAGAGGCCCTGTAGATAGACCGTGACAAATTAGAGAACTGGGCAACCACTAACTGTATGAAGTTTAACAAGGGCAAATGCCAAATCCTGCACCTGGGATGGGGCAGTCCTGGTTGTGTGCACAGACTGGGAAGAAGCAGTGCAGAAAGAGACCTGGGCGTCCTGGTTAATGGCAAGTTGAACACGAGTCAGCAGTGCCCTGGCAGCCAGGAGGGCCAACCCTGTCCTGGGGGACATCAGACACAGCATCACCAGCCGGGCAAGGGAGGGGATTGTCCTGCTCTGCTCTGCACTGGGGCGGCCTCACCTCAAGTCTTGTGCACAGGTTTGGGTGCCACAATGTATAAAATATGTGGATCTGTTAGAAAGCATCCAAAGGAGGGCTGCAAGCATGATGAAGGGTCTGGAGGGGGAGCCGCATGAGGAGCAGCTGAGGTTGCTTGGTCTGTTTGGCCTGGAGAAGAGGAGACTGATGGGAGATCTTATTGTGGTCTTCAGCATCCTCACGAGGGGAGATGGAGGTGCAGCTGTTGGTCTCTTTACTCTTGTGACCAGTGACAGGACCTAAGGGAATGGCATAAGGCTGAGTCAGGAGAGGTTTAGGTTGGATATCAGGAAAGAACTCTTCACCCAGAGGGTGGTTGGATGCTGGAACAGGCTCCCCAGGGCAGCGGTTGCAGCACCAAGCCTGACAGAGTTCAAGAAGTGCTTGGACAATGCTCTCAGTCACGTGGTGTGATCCTTGGGGTGTCCTTAGGGCCAGGAATTGGACTTGATGGTCCTGTTGGGTCCTTTCCAACTCAGCATATTCTATGATTCTGTGATTCAAGTAAATGGTATCTCTTGACTCTGAGGGAAAATTGCTTTTGGGGAATTTTGATGGGAGGGGGAGAAAGGTATTTCATCTGTCTTTTTGCTGCTTTTCACACTTGCAGTTGTTCCTGGTTTGTATTAGTATCCCATTGCCTTTCAGTTATTAAGCATTCAAGTGTTATCTCACTTGAGGAGCTGAATGAAACCTTGTCTGCATTGCAGAAGATGTTTAACTGCCATTTCCAAACAAATCTCAGTGCAGAGTTGTACTGAATATGAGAAGTAGCTGTGGTTAATCAAGGTGTGATTTAAGGTGTGAGTTAACTTGATTTGCTGGGTGGAGATAGAATCTACCTTGATATGTAAAAAGGCAAGAAACCCCAGCAGCAGACCTCCTTCTTCCATGTAGTGAAGTTGTATTTGCTCACACCTTGGAGAATGTACAGGAAACTTTGTAGGAAGCCTGAATTTGAATTACATATGAAAACAAAATTATTTTGATAGCCTAATTTCAGTCAAAATTTAACCTTGCATGTTGCAGGAATATCATTATGTAGTGATAATTTGCAGTAGTGTATAGCTAAATTTCAAACAATTGTGCATATTCTTCGTGTCAGGGTATATACCAGTGAGCCCTAACAGCCTGATTTGATCCAGGGGATTTGCTTTAATTGTTTGCAAAACTTTTAAGTAGTGTTTCGAGGGATTCCAGTGAACTGTTTTCATAGTCAGCTGACTCCAGTGTCTGTACTTGTTTAAAAACAATGTTTGTTGGTGTATTTTAACTAGCAAATTTGTAATAGTAGAGTTGGTTTAATATCTGGAAAACTTTGTCAGACACTTGTAAACACAGACAATTCTATTTATTTAAAGCCAGATGACCAGCTTGTTTATGTAAGCTCTCTGTTGGCCAGATGAAATACCACTATGAGCCAGGAGCAAAGAGGAGAGCTAGCCAAGTTCCTTGCATCATAGTTTGACAGAGATTTAATTGGTAGTAAATGGTTTCATTAATTGAAATGGTCTCCGCTGCCTATTCTGTCCTTCTCTATTCTCTTGTGCAGCAGGTGCATGTCTGTGTGTTAGTCTGTGCAGTGAATCAGATAAAGGAGCTCATGCGGAATGAGAGAAATCTTTGCTTTTTCCTTGTTTTTTTCACATAGATCACACCCTGTCCTGCATTAATACCATCCACACAATCACTTTTGTAGACACAACAAAAAGGGAACATTACCAGTTTTCTGGAGCAATGCTGATGTATGTCACTCTGCAGTGGTTTGCTGAGTGTTCACTAATGATTTATTAGTGAAGTATATACTGTTACGAAGGTAATGCAAGCCGCCTGAGATCATGTGCAAGAAGTAAAAGTAATTTTAAAACTGTATTAAGAATACTGCATTGAAGTGAATGTTTGATTTCAACCTTGGACAAAGAACTGGTGTTGGTAGATGTCATTGGCAGCAGTATTTTTTCACCAGTATGAAAGAAACCATTGGCATTGTTATGGATTACTTCTTTACTTACTGTTTTTCCATCCAGGATTTCCACAGACTATAAAAAGAATTCCTCTTTTAGAGGGAGATATTCAAATAAACTGATCTCTTCATTGCTCATGACAAATCATTCACTTTTATAGTAATGGTTAGATATTTTAAATGTGGGTTAAAAAATTTAAGTTAAAAAATATTAAGGAATATAAACCAGACCTGTAAATATGTATTTATGTACAAAAATAATCATCTGCTTTTAGGTTAACTCTTTGTCAGAACAGGGATGTCCCTCCTTTTCTCTTTCCCCTTTCTTGATTTCCTGCCAACCTTCAGTTCTCCAAAAGTGGAAGACACAAGATCTTAAATTGTAGATGCTTGCCTCATTTTAAGTTCTTCTGAATAGTTAGAAATCTTAGATTAAATCTTGATTAATAGGCACATAATGCTATTTACAGTGTGACTACTTATAATCATGTTGCCAGTGACATTTAGACAAAGAACACACACAAAATAAATTCCACAAGATGAGAACAGAGATTAATAATACATTTTCCTAGTGCTTGCATCATCACTTTAAAGCATGATTGGTTTGCATTTACATTAGAGATTTCAAAGTAATAGAAGTCATAATTTACCAAATCTGCAATATTAATTTGGTGTTGAGGAATTTTTTTTATGCATCAGATGTGCATTTTTAACTTTCTGTTCATAGTAAAACTACAGAAATAAAAATCACTAATACTTACTGTAGAAACATCTGTTGCAATGGACTTGTTAATTGGCTCAAGGGTTTTTTGTTTGTTTGTTTTAACAGCTGTCATTTGTAGCTAATGAGAGTATTTGCCGTGCACTTTCTCTCTGAGCATTTGTTTGCTTTCCCAGCTTTTTCTGAAGAACTGGCTTTTCTGAATAGTACTGCCAAACTTTTAAAAGTGTCCTGTGGAGTTAAATGTATGAGTCTAAGTCTGTGTAATTGCTTTACAGCTTAGATTTGCATTTAGTATATGAAAATGTCTTAGCAAATATGAGGGTATATGGTGAATTCATTGCATCCTTTTAGTGTCTGGAGTACAAAACTAGCATCTGATACCTTAAGATTTCTTAGTATGAGCATATGTGTGCTTCACTAGACTGCAATCTCAGATGCAATTTCTCCCTTTATCATGAATTCTGCCTTTCACTGCAAACAGAGGCTTATGTTCACCAGGAAGCATTTTCCTGAAAAAAAGAAGCTGTTAAAAAGATAAGAACTGAGGAAGATTAGAGCCCAGAGTTCCTACCTTATTGTATCTGCAGGCAGTTAGGCAAAATTTAGACCCAATGTAACTCTCCATCCAAGCCTAAAAAGGCAGTCGAACCACTTGTCCACAGCTAATGGGGCAACTGGGATGTTTCTGAGACCATCACCACCAGGAGCTGTGTCTGATATTACTGATGTGGCATTTCAGTTTTCAGATACAGTGAATATGTATCTTAATGTATTAGATGAAACAATTTGAATCCCTTCAGGTATGTCAGAGTCAAACCACCTCATCAGTCATTGCTGACTATCTTAAAGCTAAAAAATCATTAAGGCTGGAAGGGGTCTTGGGAAGTCTCCAGACCAAGCTTTCCAGATAAAGCAGGATCACCTGTAGCAAATTGCTCAGGACTGCAGCCAGTTGGGTTTTTTTATTACCATGGATAGAAATATGTTTCCATCATCTTTACCCCATCAGGAATTTGTTGTGTTGGCAAGATATCTCCTGAGCATTCTGTTCTCCTGGCTGAACATTTCTAGCACTTTCAGCTTCTCCTCAGCTTCTCCTCATGTGTCAGATGCTCCAGACCTTTAATCATGGGTCCAGCTTTGCTGGAGTCTCCCCAGTATATTGTTCTCATACTGGGAAGTCCAGAACTGGACCCAGCATGCCAGCTGTGGTCTCACCAGGGCTGAATTAGAGCGGAGGGGGTTTAGGGAATAAACTTAGTTGGAGGGGACCCACAAGTCCAACTCCTGTCCCTGAACAGGATACCCCCAAGGGTCACGTACCTAGGAGTATTGTCCAAATGCTTCTTGTGTTTCCAGTTTGTTGTTGTGACTGCTTCCCTGCAGAGCCTGTTCCAGTGCCCAATCACCCTGAAGTGTGAAGAACCTTTTCCTAATATCCAGCCTAAACCTCCCCTGACACAATTTCAGACCATTCCCTCGGGTCCTGTCACTGTCACCAGAGAGAAGAGATCGGTGTCTGCCCCTCTTCTTCCCCTCACGAGGAAGTTGCAGACTGCAGTGAGGTGTCCCCTCAGTCTCCTCTTCTCCAGGCTGAACAGACCAAGCGACCTCTACAACTCCTTGTGTGAATTCTCCCCTAGTCCCTTCACCGTCTTTGTAGCTTTCCTCAGGATGCTGTCCCTCAACCTGCTGGCAGTGCATCCTGAGGATGCCATGGGCCTTCTTTGCTGCAAAGGCACAGTGATGGCTCATATTCGGCTCAATGTCCACCAGGACACCCTGGTTCTTTTCTGCCCAGCAGCTTTCCAACCAGTCCACAGCATTGTGCTTGGGATTATTCGTCCCCAGACTCAGGTGCAGGACTTCCCATTTTCCTTTTTTTTTGAACTTCATGAGATCTCTGTAAGTCATCTCCGGATGACAACACAGCCATCTGATGTATTGTTAACCTCTCACCCAAGTTGTTTGTGGTGTGCAAAGTTGCTGAGGCTGTACTTTGTCTCATCATTCAGGTCAGTTATGAAGTCATTAAACAGTACTGGCCCGTGTGTCGATCCCTGCAAAGTGGCTGGCGTTCAGCTGGACTTAATGCTGCTGTTCATACCCATTGGACCCAGTAGTCACTGCATCTCATGGTCTACTTACCTGGTCCATATTTCTATATACATATGTTGTGTGGGAAGGTGTTGAAAGCTTTGCTAACATTGAGATAAGTATCATCTGCTTTCTCTTCATTCACCAAGCCAGTCCTCTCATCATAGAAGGCTGTCAGGTTAGGCGTGGTTTCCCCTTCATATATCCATGCTGATTTCATCATCTTGTCCTTGAGGATTTGTTCCATTTCCTACTCAGGGACTGAGCTAAGGACTGTCCTGTAGTTCCCTGGATGATCCTTCTTGAAGAAAGGAATGATATTTACTTCATTTTAGTCCTCCCTCTGCTTCCATGACCTTTCGAAGATAACCCACCCCTACATAAACTTTAAAAATAGCATTGGTACCATTTAAAATTGTTTTTCTGCCCTTCTAGAGGTAAAATTTGGTTTGTGTTTCACAGCTGTGAATCACTAATTTTCAGATGCTGTCATCAATGATAAAAATAGTTATCAGTGTTAAACTGGCAATTTTGCCAAGTTTGTGGGTTTCTTTAAATAGTTCCCATGACTTCGTTGAATTTTGTTCTTCTGCTTATCTTAGGGATAAAATGTAGAACATATGGCAGAACTTAAAAATGCTTCATAAAATAAAATGTGCATTCAGATCAAGTTTTTTTTTCTATAATACAAATATTTTTTTCAATTCCATTTTCTATAGTAAAATAATATTCTTTGTATCCTAATTTTTAGCTTGTTTATTTACTTACAAAGTCACTAATGTGCTGATCAGTGAAGGCAGTGTAATGTTTTGTAGAATTTTCAGAGTGGATGGAATTTCTCTTGCATCTTATTTTGAGAACTCATTTACTTCTTTGCCTGCAGTAAATGTTGTAAGTAGACAGAATTTCATACTTCGCCATTATGTTTTTCTTGTAAAGGCAATTGTCCAGTAGCTCTTTAAATATTCTTTCCTGACTTTTTACCTGTTATTTGCTGGGGGGTGTTTTGCCTATGACTAAGAAAATAATTGGTTCATGTTCTTGCAACGTCCTAAAAAATATTTATGGACTTACTCTGTCAAATCTGAGCCATTGTTTACCAGTTGAAACATGTCTTAATTTTCATACTTGACAGTGTCAGTTTTTGTTCCCATCCAGAAGGACAGCAGTGGTGCTGAGGAATTGGAACAGTTTTGCTCTGCTGCTCTTGGACAAGTTGATGAGCAGCTATCAAAGTGCACATGTGTTTCCATACTATTTAGTGGCAGTGGAGGTGTGCTGGAGGCAGGGTGTGAGCTGTTTTGCATGTTGTGCATGCAGGGGGATGGAATAAGTGCATCCACTTATATGATGTAATCAGAGGCAGACATTTAAGGCTTCTGAGGTGGTGTTCAGAAGCAGTAACATGGTGACAATAATCCTGGTATTGTCTATACCTGACAGCAAAATAGTGCAAAACTGAGTTTTACAGTGGCATGGGACTGCTCTTACTGCAGACTTAGTTTTCTGTGATAAAGTATTTTGGCAGTATAGGTACAAGAAAAATATTAATTAGTTTTTCCTTTTTGTTTCTTCTAGGACTCCTCCAGGATGGTTTCAAGCAGGTATAAAAGGTATGCGATCTTTGTACACAACAAAGTTTTTTTACATTTCTGCTAGAAATAATGCTGGATAAATGGCTGTTTGTAGTAGAGGCCATCATACTGCTACTGTAGATAATGTAGCCTGATATTGGGCAAAGGACCTGAAAGATGCAGCAAACTTATCCAAACCCCTCTATTATGTTACTGTTTTGAAATAAATTCAGCTAGTGTTTTACTGGGTCTGACTAGGGCAGAATAGTTTCCCAATCAAATGTCAAACTTGACTACTCATTGCCTAGGATCCAGTATTTTCACAGTTTAGTTTATGAACCACCATAATCCGAAGTTTAATAAAGGAAGATAATTTTGTTGCCCTCCACAGTAATACTTAAAGATGGTTTTGTCATACTACTGTCTCATTTGTAGCAGATATTTCTCATATATAGCATGTCCTGTTTGTTATTTGTTTGTCTTTGAGTCAAGTATTACCCTGGTCATTACGCCAGCTTTTTAATCAGAAAAATACTTCAGAAGCTCTTGATGCACCTGACCAGTGTGTATAATTTTTGCCCATGTGGAATTAAGACTGACAAAACTATCACTACTATTAGGAAAATGTTATGGTAACATGGGGTGTAAAATATGTCGAGTGAAGCAAGACAGTTATGTAAGAATGTTTTTATTTGGTACATGAATACATTCTGTTTTAGGTATCCTTTACTTGGGTAAAATGTGTAGGTGGTTAATTCGTCTGTGTATATATATCATGACTGTAGAAGAAAGTGCAAAGAGCACCTACAATTATCTGGACTTCACTGCTGTATTTTCTACCCCTCAGACTTGTTCACCTGTAGAATCATAGAATAGTTTGGGTTGGAAGAGACCTTGAAGATCATTTAGTCCAGTCCACCTGCCATGGGCAGGGACACTTTCCACTGAACTAGATTGCTTAGAGCCCCATCCAACCTGGCCTTGAACACTTAGAGGGAGGGAGCACCCTTAGCTTCTCTGGGCAACCTGTTCACGTGTCTCACCTCCCACACTGTAAAAAATAACTTATCCTGTTATGCTTTAGCTTTCCTAGCATGGTGTCTTTTATATTTATATTCCCAGGTTCTCATAAACCCAGCTGAGTGATGCTTTTTATTGCTGTAGGGTTTTTTTTAAAATCACTTTGTCATTGCAGAATGGGTGGGCTTATTGTCACAACCTTAATAACTATATAATTTTGTGATTCATTTCTTATTAATCAAGCACATTTTAGTTCAGTCTTTACTTCCTCTTCAGTCGTGGTGCAGAATTTTATTGTTGTTTGTATCTGCCAAATACTTAGTGGTGTGTGTCATACCTCTGTGGCTTTTCATCAACCTTATCTCTGCTTGCCTGCTGTATATACTCACTTGCAAAAACTTGGTTGTGCGTGGGGTGGTAATAAATAGAAGTTTGCACAACCACATTCATAACTTATTGGAAAATAATCTAATTCTTCTGATTAGCATTGCAAAAGTAGGAAACGCCAAATCTAGAAAATGCTAAATAAGATTTGGTTGTGCAGTCTTCCCGCAGTCTGTTCCCTCAGTGGAACGTAGGGTCTTTGTCAACTTCCCCTGTCAGGACAGGCATCACATTCAGGAGGAATCTGACTTGCTGTGAGCTGCTGTTCAATATTTTATGGATGTTGCCATCTGCCTTACTCATTGCATAGTCTTGAAACTTCATGTTGAAAAGGAAGGATTACTTTCCACTGTCAGCACAGTGCCCAGTGCTCACAAATACTCAGTGGGTTTTATTGTAATTGTACCTCCCTGAGGTATACAATGCCCACTGTGATTAGAGTTAGTAGTATCTATTAATTTTCCACTATGTTTGGGAATTTCTACCTCCCTGAAGTAATTTTTCCTGTGAGGGTACTTAAGGTATGACTCCCAGTGGTTTTGCTTTCTGGTATGAATGGTAAAGGAGTCAGAACCAGAATTGTTCTGGGCTTGTTTGCTTCTTCCAACATCTGCAGTAAGGGAAGGTCTTACAGAAAGCAGTTTCCTCTACAGTAATTCTTATTCAGATCACTCAGATCTCACTGAAGTCCCAAATACAGTAGGAGTCCCTTGGAAAGTCAGTCAGGTGGAGCATGGTGCTGATAACACCAAGGCTGTGGATTCAATCCCTATATGGACGATTCACTTAAGAGTTGGACTCCATGATCCTTGTGGGTCCCTTCCAACTCAGAATATTCTGTGAATCTGTGAAATGGAAAATGCCGTTCTGTGTTTGCACCTAGAACTGGAATGTGAATGCCTAAAGGCTGAACTGAGATCATAAGCTGCTTCAAGGCTCAAATACATTCAGCTTAATGTCCTTTTAACAGTCTTGGGTGTACTCCCTTTGGCTGTCAAAGCAAACTGAAAGTGAAGCATGTTCTTACGTAGGGACAACCACTTTGAGATACTATTTGAAACTTACTTGCAACAGTAAGTTGCCAGTACTTTGTGGGAGAGAGATTGTTGGTAGACTTTATAGACATATGATAGCAAGAGGAAAGCATGTTTTCCTAAAATGTTGGATTCTGTAATAGATTCTCTTTCCCTTTGAAAGATTGCATTATTTGCCAGAAATATTCAGGTTGCTTTCTTCCATCTTTACTACTTCTGCTTCTTCTCTTTTGTCTTCTCGCTCTTTCGCAGTTATTCCTCATCAAACGTGGCATCTTCATCTCAGCATTTTTCTTCACTTCACTGGTTTCCATTTCCTAGCCCAGTTAGGCACCCTTTCCTTTCTCTCCCCCTTTTCTCTTACATCCTTGTATTTAATCATTGAGGTCCTTGTCTTCTCTTTGTTATTGTTCTGATTTCTTGTGGGGTTTTTTTTGGTTGGTTGGTTTTGACTTTTTTTCCCCTTCCTGTTTTGTCTCCATTATCTGTCCTTTTCTGACATTTTGTCCTGGATTACTGATACCATTCTGGACTTCCAGTACCTTTCCTTTCCATGTAACTGTTTTCATATTGTATGTTTGGACTTGATGATCTTAGAATTTTTTCACAACTTCAACAATTCTGTGATTCCATCTCTTCACCAAGATACCCAGCCTTCTGTCCCTGACAAGAGAAGAGAGACTTCAGAGCAGAGGAGATCTGTTCTTACAGAATCACTGTTCTCTCAGTGTGTTCCAGGACTCAAGCAATTGCACAGATTTTACACTATGAATTACACTGGCTACTTTCCCTTATATGGATGCAACAATCCGTGACTAAACATTTATATGACATTGCTGGGAAACCTGTTTCACTGAGTGTCCATTGACTGGAAAACATGTTTACAAATGAACTCTGCTGACTGCTGTGTGTTGCTGTGTGCTTAGTTACTTGGACAAACTGAGCCTGTCTCTTCGTGCTGTAAAGTAAATAAAAGTTTGTAATGAGGCTCTTAGTCTATAATTGTAATCTGTCTTCTGAATTTACTTCAGAAATTTTCACACCCCCCAAAAGTTCGTGGAGGGGTTCCTTTGTAGTTGCATGATTAAGTGCATAAAATATTTTCAGAAGAAAGTGATGGCTTTGTTGTGATCTGGAGTGGTACTGTGAGATCTATTAAAAGTATGACCAGAATCTGCAAGGTCGTGCTGACATGAAGGCCACGGGACAGGCAGGAGAGCATCTGGGAGCTGTGGTCAGTCATGTGTCCTAACTGTGAGCTTCATGTGTTTTGAATGTGGAGGTGTGCTTAAGTTGTAATAGCCCATATCAACTTCCTATTCTTCCATTTTCCTCTCAGGTTTTCCTGATGTGATATGGCTCATCTTGGCCATTTCAAACTACTGTTATGAAACCGGGTCTGTCATTTTTTGGCATTTTTCACTGCTTTGTGAGTAGTTATTTTTAAGTACCAAGCGCATTGCCATTAGTAAGAATGGTTTTCCAGTTTACGTCTGGTGGTATCATCATAGTTGGTGTTACCAATGATTTCTTAAACATGAGAAGGACAAAGTGCATTTCTTTATTGAAATATTTGAGTCTAATCTACATGTAAATGTGAATTATGTTTCTCTTGTGTTCTGTGAACTAAAAGGCTTGTTAGCAAGTTACAGTAAAGCAAGGTGTGTATGCTGACATAGGAATATTTTATAAACCAGAAAGTTTGTTTTATCAGCTTACTTTAAAGGCTGTCTACTAGTTTTTGAACCACTTTAGTTTCTTTTTAAAAAATTGTAAAGCAAACCTTGCAGATTGGGATTTAAAGATTTTTGCATGGTTCTTGAATCAGAGAGATCACCTGGATCAGTTTACAGAAAGAGCTAGATTAAAATCTCTTCATGGTTCAGAAGTGTGTTCCCCTTATAAGTTTGTTTACTAGTGGAAATGAATACAATATGGTATGGTTTTATGGCTTTCAGTCAAAATGTCAGAGAGGATTTTTGCCCCCTTTTTCAGGATAGTACAACACATTAGCATGGAACTGTAGAGGTAGAGACCATTTAGCACTAACTGTAAAAGATTACATCATACTCCAGTTTGTCATTCATGTAAGAGTTGAAAAATAAATGGGGAAATAGCATAAAAAAAGAAGAAGAAGGTGCTTCAGAGCACTCACTGGAGGGGCTGTGAGGGAAATGTTTGAACACTGCTGAAATTACCTTGCTCAGTGTTTTCAGATAATTATAAAACTTAAACTATAACAGTTTGCTTTCCATCATACTAACCTTTATCTCACTAATTAAAAAAAAAACACAGCCACAAAATACTGTTTCATAATGCTATGCCCAGACTTGCCTGCTTGCCTGTGTTTAGGAGTTTTGCAGTGTGGGGTGGCTTTGGAAGTATTTTCTCATCTAGCTTGTTACCTTAGGACCATTACTTTGCAGATACGAACATTTTATTTCAGACAGGGGTCACTCAAGACATTTTTCTTGACTTTTGTAGCCCTTCTTGAGCCACTGCTGATGTTATGAGAAGGCATAAACACCTAGGGTTTATTTCTGCAGAAGGTTTTGATGGTCCAAGTTGAGCTGGCTGGAGTTCCTCACTGCCCCTTGTGCCAGTGCTCGTGCAGCCAGGCAAGGCACTGCTTCAGGGAGCCACTACGGCTGGAAGTTGATGGCTTCCTTTTGCTTGGCTGCTCGCTTGCTGCATCAGCTCCTTGAGTAGTTTCCCGTTCACCTGAAGGCCAGAGGCAGGAAAAGTAGAGGAGGCTAGGGAAGTGCAGCTGTAGAGAAGACAAGACTGCCTTTCCTTAGTTCAGTTTTGAAAGCCACAAATTTGGTTTAAGTAGTCTGAAGTAACAGAAGGCCAAGGTGCCCTATTTAGAAGTAATTGTCCTTCCAAAGAAGCTAATAGCAACTGACTGGATTGCAGTGACATAAATAACTAGGAGTTTCCAAATCAGGTATGGTTATAAGATTCTGGCATAAAAAGAAACCTGTTGTAGTTGAAATACAGTTTTGACAGGGTGATTTTTATTGGGAGAAATGGCAATCTGGACAGGGCTTTAGGAATACATTGAAAGAATCAAAGAAGCATTGGAAGGAGCAAGAGGTATTCCACCTTGCTGTAATAATGCTTTTAAACCATCCCTGTATGAATAACTGATTTTATTGTAAAGAAAATAACTAGGAACATCATTCCAAACCAAAATTTCTGTTTCTCCGTAAGAGTAGTCAAACTGATTTTGCTGTATGTTTTTTGTTTAAGTACAGCCAGAAGAAAACCCCTTTTAAAATATATTTATCTATTTTTTATATAAAAATAATCTACAGGTATACTTCCATAGACAGTGTCTTTGTTGAGGGTGGTTCATAGATATTTCCTCTTAACATCACCAGCCGGGCAAGGGAGGGCATTGTCCCGCTCTGCTCTGCACTGGGGCAGCCTCACCCTGAGTCCTGGAGGCAGGTTTGGGTGCCACAATGTAAAAAAGACATGAAGCTATTAGAGAGCATCCAGAAGAGAGCGCCAAGGATGGTGAAGGGTCTGGAGGGGAAGCTGTCTGAGGAATGGCTGAGGGCACTTGGTCTGTTCAGCCTGGAGAAGAGGAGACTGAGGGGACACCTCACTGCAGTTACAACTTCCTTGTGAGGGGAAGAGGAGGGGCAGGCACAGATATCTTGTCTCTTGTGACCCATGGCGGGACTCAATGGAAGGGCATAAAGCTGAGTCAGGAGAGGTTTAGGTTGGATATCAAGAAGAGGTTTTCCAGCCAGAAGGTGGTTGGGCACGGGAATAGGTTTCCCAGGGCAGTGGTCATAGCACCAAGCCTGACAGAGTTCAAGAAGTGTTTGAACAATGCTCTCAGGCACATGGTGTGATCCTTGGGGTGTCCAGGGCCAACAGTTAGACTCAATGATCCAGCTGGTCCCTTCCAACTCAGCATATTCTATGACTCTGTGATTCTTTCTCATTAAATGCTCATAAAGTGACATTGCATCTGAAGACTTAAGTTCCATTCTTTGTGAAAGATGTGTCTGTTGTGTCTTGGATAGTGCATTTTTTGGCATTTCTGTGTACTAGCCATTGGTTATAACAACCAAAATAATGAATTTTTTATCTGCCACATTCCTTGTGTTAATGAAACCCTTCCTGTCTAGGTATTCTTCCTTCTAATCTTTGTGTAGGAGCTTCTGCCAATATCACTCACTGGAGCTGAGAGTTGAAATACTCCAGTATGTTGGCAAAAGTGTTCATTTTTGAGTGATGAAAAATTGAGACTATTTTTTGTGTGGTTTCTCTTTGAGACATTAATGGCATGAAACGACATGTCTTTTAGAAAACTAAATAATCTAGAATTTATAGAGTTAAGTTAAAATATTTCTCTTATGTTGTGTTGCAACATGCATATCCGGTCCTAGAAATGTTTTTTAAAAAATCTTCTGGATGAAGAATAAACAGTGCTAAATATGGTAATAACATTAAGCTACAAAATTCCTTACAATTGTGTCAGTGTGTCTTGGAAACTTCACACATACTGGAGCAAAAGAATATTTATACCTACAAAAAGACATCCCTTTGCCAGATACTCCTGCTTTTGATTTGCAGTGTATCCATCTAAATCTGCACGTTGTCAGCAGGGGTTTTCTAGAATTATGAAATGCAAAATTGTTAAATGAATGCATTAATCATACACTCTTCTGTGTTTTAAAGGAAATGTTGTAGGGATGCTCCTAGTGCTTTTCATTCTTTTCTTAAGTGGTCTAGAAAACCAGTGTATACATACTTCAGCTGTGTGATTTTGCAGAATCACAGGCTGGTTGACATTGGAAGGGACCTCTGGGGAAAATCCTGTCCAGTCCCCTGCTTAAGCAGGGCCACCTGGAGCTGGTTGTTGAGGTCCATCTCCAGGTGGCTTTTGGCTATCTCCGTTTTTTTTTTTTTTTTTTTTGGTCTTGGCAGTTTGTCTGTGTATTTTCTGTCTAAGAAGTGTAATGTTGTTGAACTGGAGAGGGAAAATCAGTGTCTCTTTGCCTGCTCCCAGGGCACTCTGTTCTGTTGTTCTAAGTTACTCATTGGAATCATCACTGAAGGTAAGTAATATTACTCTTAGGAAGAAAATGGCTGTGGAAAGGACACTGTTAGTTTTGTGTCTGAAAATGGTTGACTTGTCATACATATTTTTACGTTAGCACTGGTTTTGTACACAGCAGTAGTAATGGAGAACCTGCATGCTTTTGTAATAACTAACTTATGTGCACTTGCAGTGCTTATCTGTTGATTCCATGACAGTGATTTTTAATGCATAGAGACATAATCTAAACCAAAAAACCCCACAGGACCACTTAAGGAGTGTCTACCAACAGAGCCATGGCAAACTCCTCTGTATCAAAGTTCTGAGCTGAAATATCTGGAGATGGCATAAAATTAGTTTGTTGGGTCACATCACTTTCTCACTTCGGTGCTTTCCAGTCCCTTACAGGCCGAAGCCATAGTTCCTGAAAAGTCAGTCAATATTCTTCTTAAGTTTTGGACAAGTACTTGTTTTTCATCCTTTATGTTTTCACCTACTTAAAAAGATGCTTGGCTTAAACTTTGTAGTGGCACTTCAGTTCTTGAATTAATGTTAATTAGCTTGGTTTTTAATGTTCATGAAACTTGAAAAATAGGATAAGTGTGTGTTTATAGTGTATTACCTATGTGATGAAAGCTGTATTATTCAAGTATTTGAATCCCTGAGGCAGTGAATTTAGTGAGTTCTCAGCTGCACAAGAGCTGTGAAATAAATTCTCTTCAGTTTATTCGACTGACCTGTTGACTGCTTTGGAAAGCACTTTTGTGACTGCTCTCATTTCCATGTTGTTAAATGTGTAAATAGGTGTCTGCTTTGCTCTTTGCCTTTCACAGTACAGCTGCTGCACCAGAAGACGATGCTCCAAACAGATATTCCCGAACAGAGAGGACAACTTACAGCAGATACAGCAGGGATGCAAATTCTTCTGGCAGTTCTCTACCAAGTAACACTTTGGAAAAGAGGATTGAGGAACTTGAAAGGGTAAGTACTAACTAACCTTTTCATGACATATATCTGAAATAAAGTACTTTTGAAACTCCACAGGGAAATTTACAAGTAAAACACATAGAAATGATGCTAAATGCTTGAAGTACAGATAGTTATGTCTACAGAATGTATAAAGAGTCAGACTGAATGAGAAGAATGTGAACTTTCAAATTACAGATGTTTAGTTTTCGTTTGGTATATAAGTGAGAAATAGTTAAGGTAAAGATAATACACTTAGAGAGCCAGCAGTGCTCTGCATGCTTCTCTTATGTACCTTGTGACACACCAACACAGAGCAAATATCTTGGGGGAAGAAGAGGCTCACTGGCTGTTCAGAAGGTTACAAGCTGTTTTCTGATCTACTTGTTGGTGTGGATTTTTTTAGTATACTGAAATATAAAATTTAATTGCTATCCAGTTGTTTGTTAAAGCTGCAAACATTTAAAATACGTATTTAAAACAGTTTTCATTGTTTCACACTGACTTTATACAAACCATTTCGGGAAAATGCAATAATGGTAAAGCTGAGCTTTTCACCTAAGCCAATATTTTGCTAAATAATGTCATCTGTGTAATCTGTTACTGGTTTCTCTGTCTTCGTCTGAAGTGGATTTTTGGTAGGTAACTTTGCAAATATTCTTGAATTGTATAGGTGAAAGTTACTAAGTAAACACAATTTGAATGGGTCTTTTTTTGGAAAGGGTGAAAATAACATGTATATTGTAGCAATTACTATTTTTTATTTTTTTTTTAACATTTGAGGAACGTTCATTTGAGTAAAGTGCACCACAATCCTCCCTTCTAAATCAGCTTCTTTCTGAAATACTTAATGGCCAGTAACAAAAAATAGAAGATTTAAGGTCCTTTTTTCAGTATCCTGAATCTTGACTTACTGAATTCCTAGTGAACATTTTCATTTTTTCTCATGTTTGGGCCCACAGATTTAAAACTGAGTCTTCATTTCTTGTTAATGGTATTATAAAAAACCAAAAACAACAAAGGAGAACCCAACCAACAACAAAGACTAACCCTTCCAATATAAGAAATTTGAAAGCTGATACTTTACATTTACTACTTCTGTTTTGGGCCCCTGTCCAGTTCTGTGTTCATGCTTTAATTAAACATTAATTAAAACATTATCACTTGAATCAGATATCAAAAATATTTGCTGTTGGTAAAATATTATCTTAGGTATGATTCTTTAGCTCCTTGAAATGTAAAAGGACTTGAAGATGTCGGTTTGACTTGCTGTAGAAAAGGAATTATAGATGTGTGTGTGTGTGTGTTCTTCTTTCTTTGTTTTAGATGGTATTAACTTTAAACTGTCTCTTAAAACAAAAATTTATGTTTCCAACTTCATTCTACATTCTGGTTATAGGAACTTGCAAAAGAAAGACAGGAAAACGCAAGATTAATGAAGATGGCGCAGGACAAAGAGGAACTAATTGGAAAGCTGAAAGAAGAAATTGATTTATTAAACAGAGTAAGCAAATACTTTCTTACATGGCTCTCTAAAGAGGGGATAAAAGTCTCTGCATTTTCTGTTGTATTCTTCAGGGACCAGCATCCATTGGGCAAGGTCAGAAGAGAATTAATTGAGGGCTCTTTTGTATTTGTGTAGCTTTTCAAGAGGTATGTCAGTAAGTTAGATTTTCTTTCTAAGGTGAATTTTTTCAATGACAATATTTGTCATGATTGACTTCCCTAAGTCCAGTGTTATTAGAGTACCTCAATTCCTTGTTGTTCTAAGTGTTCATAGAGCAAAATAAAAGCAAAAGCTCTTTATGTTCTGACAGATACACTCTTTACTGTTGATCCCAAGTAAATGCAGAAAACACAGAGGGCATGAGACATTAGATAACATCACCAGGCAAGGTGTGAAAGTAGGAGAAGAGGGGTAGAAGAGTGAGACATGCTTGGAAATGGGACAGGCTGAGAAGTTTTAAAGTTGATAGAAAAAAGTTGCACCAGTTTCAAGGGCAATCAGGAATTCTTTCATAGAGTGGATTACTGACCTCATCCTGCACTTCCTGGCTGAGGTGTGGAGTCTGGATGTACTAGAGATACATGGGTCTTTTCTAGTCCAGTGCAGATATGGCTTTGGTCAATCCATCAGTGAAGGGAGGCAATAACTGCATGAAGAGTGTCAGACTTAGATTTTGCAACTCTTCATCTATAGCAAAGGAGGATAGCATTCACAAATTTGCAAACTAACCTAGAAAATTAAAGGACATGGGATTATTCTGAAGTACATATTTTGTTTTTTAGATGAAGAAAGTTGTAAGTTAATCTGTAGGAGAAATGAAGCATTGTCTGTTTTGGAGAGATTTCTATTTTAACTGAGGCATTGGTCTTCATGCAGTTTTTTCGTTCTGCAAAGACTCTGTCACATCTAAGCTGATGACCTTATTACAGTTGAGGCAGGTGTTCATTCCTTCTGCATAATAGATGGCAAAGCTATTTAATACTGTTGGTCACGTCTGAGTTCTTGACTCAGAGGTTGGAAAGAACAAATCAAAAGAACCTAAATCACTGAAATCTTGTGGTTTAGGACCATGACTTTTTGAGAGGTTTACTGTTCCAGAAGCAATGTTATTTTTTGGCTACATTTGAAGTATGATATCCTAAATGAAATCCATCAAGTGTCTGACTAGAAGTCTGTCTTTACTACAGATTTGAAAATCTGTAGTAAAATTAGGCACTGTCTGTGCCTTGCCTGTGTTAACTACAAGCGCAGTTTCTGCTTGTTGGAAGAAAACATTAAACTGTCCTTTCAAAAACAACTTTGTTATGCAGTGACTAAAACTGTACCTTTCCATGAGATCTACAAAGCCATATTACAGGTAGATACTTTTAAAAACAGAAGAGAATGGATTTTTTTTCTCCATCAGGTCAGCATTTTTCATAGCTTTAACATTGTTTGCTCAATAGAGTGCAAGTTATGTCTGTGTCTCTTGGGCTTTTCTTAACTATGAAAGAGCTGCCTTTTGATTTTATGAACAGCAGCATTATTTGTCTCCTTGAACTCATGTCTCAAGTGATGCTTCCATTAAAATACAGTTTTACTTACCTGTTTATTAACTTTTGGATTTATGATTGCCTCTATATTGGCTATCCATGTGGATTTAGAAAGAGAAAATGTTTAAAAAATTAAGAAAAGCTGCAGAAATACCACATCATTCTCATGCTAGAAGGTTAAGGAAATTAATAGGGCAGTTATGTTTGCTTCAGGTTTATTATCATAACCGAGAACATGAGAGCCAGCACTTGGGCATCCATCTGTTCTTCATGGAGTGTCCCTCTGTAGGCCTAGCACCAGGATTGGATGCTTTTCATGGAAGAACAGTTGGGATCTTCAGCCTTCTGTTCAGATAAAAGGGTGTCCTGAGGACTAAACTTTATTTAGTGAGTCTATGCAGAGGTCTTCTTAAAAAATTTTGCTGGTAGGCAGCCTAAATAAGGAACTCTAAATTTGACCATCTACACATTCATTCATTCTCCAGCTTTTTTATTCATCAAAATATACAGTTATTGGATGTTAAGATGCACAGGTATGGAAAGACTGTCACATCAAAGACCCTAAATAACTTCTTAAAAAGCCATTTTTTTTGCATATCTTTCTGGCTGCCCCATCCATATTTAACGAAGTGCTCTTTCTAGAAGTTTCAGTCAGTTTGTAACCATGGATGCATCCCTGATTGGCTAAGACCTTGTGTTGCATTTGAAAAACTTTTTCCAAGAATCATGAAAACTTCTTGGTAGAATTTTTCTGATTTTAAGTAAGTAGATTTACTTAATGTGACAGTATCATCTTACTGAGCTCAGTCAGTACGTCACAGAGATACTGAAAGAGTATGAGCTGCATTTATATTGAGGAACAGAAAAGACTTTCTGCCAAAAATGGCATTCTCTCATTCCACTATATTAGACACTAAAAGTATGTCTGCCATGTTCTTTGTAAGAAAGGGGCAATTGCTTCATAAAAATCTTAAATGTCTGAAGAGAAAGGCATCTCAAAATACTTAAATGCTTTGTAGGCAAAGTTCAGCTGTCATCTCTGTTTATGCTTAGTCATCTCTGACCTCACTAAGATGTCATTGTAGTTAAAAGTGTGTTTGGAGAGAGCGTGTCAGTGAGGATTTACAGTCCAATTAGTGTCAATTTTGTAGTTATCAGTTCCTTTGGTATGTGAAGTTCAAGCTTCCCTGCTGTTGCATATTTTTTTACTAATAAGCATAAATTAGTGTTGTAATTTTGAATAAGAAGCTCTAAATTTCAGAGTGGCAAAATCCCCTCCATCTCTCAGCCCATTGTTTCTGTAGCATTTAAACTGCAGCAGTTATTTTTCTTGGCTTATATTCAAGAAGCTCTTACATGTTGTAATTTTTGGAATGTTATTTTTGCAGCATAAACATTTCACAAACTTTTAAGATTTTATTCTGAGTCAATTATACTAGAATTTTGACCAGGAGGTTTTTAGGTAAGCTTTAATTGAGGTATCCGATGGCTAGGTTAACAAGTTTGAACGTTACTTAAAGTTTTATGTATACCAAACTAAAAAAAACCCTATTTTATTGAAAATGTGTTGTCCCTTCCATCTGATTATTGATCCGAATTGCACAAAAGAGAATATAAAGTGTCTTTGTTTATAGTAAATTGTATTTATAGTATCTATCCATCAAAGCTTTCCCTGTTTAGATGTTTAAGTCACTTGTATCCATTATGTTGGAGTGGTCAAATGCTTTTCCTGGAAGTGATTCATAGTGTTGACACAGCATTACTTCTGTGAGGCAAAGAGGAATTTCTGCTAGTGATTTCTTGATTCCACACTAGAAAACAATAAAGTAATTGCAGAGGTACTGTGGTATGGATTTTTAGCTTGGCAAACTGAAGAGGCTTTTAAAAATCATTATACCAATTGAATACGTGATCTGTATTGTGCACTTCTGGAATGACCTCACTGAAAAAAAAAAAAAAAAAAAAAAAAAAAAAAAAAAAAAAAAAAAAAAAAAAAGATACTGGGCTTTGCATGTCAAACACTGCTTAACAACTGAAAGGGCCAAGAGAGAGAAAATCTTCTATTTACTGCTTAAGGCAAGAGTATAATTTTGCAGACTTGATTCAAAAGACACATAGGCTCTCCGGTGAGAATTCTGGTTCTTTTTCTTTTGCCCACCTTTCATGTTTCTCCTTAAAATCCTGTCCTTGACATCACCCTTCTGTTTCTTCATTCTTTTTTAGTTCATATTCTGTTTCTTGCATGTGATTTTTGTACAGTAAAATTATTTTTAATGAAGTAATGCTTGTATTAAGCAGCTATTATCATTGGTTTTCACTTCAAAGGCTTGAAAAAACTTGGTAGGAGTGAAGAAGTGAAATGGGAACTGAACAAAATGGTAATTATTGGAAAAGACAAACTTTTGGGGTGAAAGCAGTCTGTTCTAAGCACCCATTACTACAGGTGTCTGCTGTCTGTTCTTCAGTAGCAGTTTAGGCAGAAGGTACAAAATCCAATTTTATTTTTTTTCCACAGAAAACAGTGGACAGGCATATTTTTTCTGAAAATTTTGATACTTAATACACAAAGGAGGTCTTCTTCTAGTAATAACCAGTGATCTGTATACGTGAGTGCCGTAGTTCCAGACAAGCAATCAGGGCAGCAGGAACTGATTAATACACTCTTTGTATATGCCAGAAAAATAATCACCCCCATTCTGTTTTAGTTTCTTTATGCATTAATTCCTGATGTAGCTTTGATTTGAACATGTTTCTATTTAGAGGTGCTTGGGAATATAATACTAATGTTTTGTAATTACAGTAACACTTGGAAACAGGCTGGTTTAACAGTTCTAAGGGTACCTACTGTGACACTAATTCTTCCCTATCCCAACTTCCTCATTTCAGAGCTAAGATGCTAAATTCCTGCTGCTACTAATTGAGAGTTTGTATTTCCATCCTGAGAAGTGTTTATTTTTATTTTTTCTTGTACAGGATCTAGATGATATAGAAGATGAAAATGAACAATTGAAGCAAGAAAATAAAACCCTCTTAAAAGTTGTTGGACAGCTGACAAGGTAGAAGATCCAGGTGTCAATGAGGAAAGATTTAAAAAACTACTGATTGAACATTAAGGTCAATATAGTAATATTTCCTGTGTTGCAGTATGTTATAATAACTGTCTTTGTATTTATTGTTAGGAAACCAGATGAATGTTTATTTTCATAGTACTTTCTCCTTAGTTCAATGAAATGGCATAAAATTTGGGGTATATTTTTAGCTTTCTTGTCACATAAGCATAATTAAAATTTTTGACATGTTTCAGAATATTAAGTTCAAAAATATTTGGGTTTTGTATCTTCAGATTACAGCTGCATAAATTACAGTAATGTAAAATGATTAGCACCAAGATCACTTTCAGTCCATGTGGGTGTATATTTTTGAAATGTATGGAAGCAATACATACAAGCTTTGTTTACACAGATTCAAAATATGTATTTTGGGAAGTGCTTCCTTTTTTGTTCAAACAGCTGTAAAGTGGATGCCTTATTACTGATGTATAACATTTTGCAGATTGATTACTTGCTCTAGAACTCTTGTATGTTGAGTTTTTTTACTGTGTCTGAAAGATTGACAATAGTAGAGAGTAGCAATTTTTTTTCTGTGTTTAACAGTATTCTGTCAGAAGGGGAACGTTTTACTAAAAAACAACAAAACAAATGCAAAACACCACAAAGCCAAATAAATCACCTCTGCTATCAGCATTAATAAGTTCTTAGAATCATATTGAAGTTGTGCACTGCAGTTTATTTTATAGCTTTTGCTTTAGCAATGAAATGCAAGTTTGCAATCAGACAGTTGGTTTGCTGTGTTGAGAATTCAGACAAAGCCTGAAGCTTTCATTTTAGCAGAGACACTTTCTGTTGTCTTCTAAAAATTTGTTGTGATCATAACCCATATGAGTTTTTTGGTTTTTTTAAGCTGAGTGAAAATTTTTTGTACATAGCTAAGTAGAGAGGCATACTAGTGATTTATGCCTTTTTGAAACATCAAATAGATAAAAACCCCCTTTTTATTCTTGATTTTAAACTAACAAGTTGTTTAAAAAGTGCTTGGTTAGATGTTACGATCTGGTTATGATTGTGTACCTATTCTTCCATAACATGATAGCTGACAAAATCTTTCATTAGACTTTAACCACAGACCTCAGTTAACATTTAGACTGAAAATAATTTGTACTTTGTTTCATCTTAATACATCCCATTTTTCATTCCTGATCAGATTAAATGTACATCTTTGAGGAAAGACACTAGAAATTAGAACATTTCAAAGAGTCTAGGCTTTTTCTTGACAGTTTTGAAGTTTGGTGTCAGAAAGTTACATACATACGGTTCTTGTTACCTTAAAACTTAAAAGCAGCCTTAATATAACAGTATAAGAGTTGTTATATTAATGTATATTTGTATGAAATATATATAACAATTACATTTTCAGATTTGCCAATTGTTTTCATAATGTTTATTTAATGACAGTGTTTCTTAAATTTAAAATCCAGCTATTATTGTTACACTTGGGATTGTGTTGGATACAGAATAGGTTATTTGGCATTTGTGCATTCTGATGAGGAAGAACTTTTCAAAGCTTTAAAGTGTTTTTCAAGACACTTACAGTCCAGGATGCCTCATTGTTTTGCGTCACAGTGGATGAGATCCCATGGAACACCTTTTAAAACCTTTACTCAGGGGGTTAAATGGTACAGGGGGTTTGTATAAGCCCTTTGAACTACAATATTCACCAATGAGTATTGCATGTAATACTATTGAAACAGTAAGAGGTCTCTTAATTATAAGTTTCATGAAATTAAACATTTAAAGTAATAATAAAGTCAGTTGAGATGTATGCCTTTGGAATAAATATGAAACTTTCTGTGGAAGAACATCTGATTTCCTTCTCTGTGTGTGAGGTAGGAAATAAGCATACCCATGTACTGTGTGGGATGTCAAACATACTGAAGCATTGTTAAGGATGTACTGCAGTACACACAGATATCAATATGAAGTTGCAAGTGAGATGTTTCATAACATGTGTTTCATGTACATTTTAAGCCAAAGAAAAATAGCAACAAAGAACATAAACAAGAGTTACTTATCTTTATATTACCTCTTCTTGGCAGCAGTAATGCCAGAATTAGAATTTTTTTTTTTAACTTGTACATAAAACTGACAGAAGTATTTGGCAGAATTTCTGGATTTCTAATGTAACTGTTCTTGTTCAGGGCTAGTTGTGATTTTTCTACTCTGGAAAACTTGTGGTAGTTGAGTTTTCCTCTGAAAACAGTCTCATAATCATAATGCAGAGTAACTTTAAAAAAGCATCAGTTTTTTGTATTTAAAAAATTTAAACATCGTTAACCTGTGAGTAACTGAATATCCATTTTAGTTTTGAGCATTGACTAGTTGTGGTGATACTTGTTATCAGATTAAAAAAATGATTTTGAGATTCTTCTACTGCAGGTAAATGATACATGTTTAATAATAAAGATTGTTTGCCTTTGTTCAAATAAAACAAAATGCTTTTTAATCCAGGCTGAGTACTTATTGCCTTTTAAAGGAGAATTAATACTGTCTGTCTAAAATTCTAACTGGATTTGTCCCCCATACTGTCAAGTTCCCAACCTGAATGCTAAAATTAGTTTTGCATTCACATTAGAGTTTTCAGGTGTGTATGCATATGCAGACACACAAGAGAGAAGTCTGCATATTTACACTGTACTTACTTTTTGCTTCAGGAATGTAGTGAGTATCCTTCCATCAATTAGATAGAAATGATCCTTTCTCCTACTTCAAAGTAGAAATATAACCCTTCCCAGGAAAAGGAAGGATGTTACAGTGCTATTTCTACAGAAAGTGAATTGATTTAACTTCATTTATCTCCTGCAAGCTCTGTATAAGTACATGTTCTCTTCTCCCACACAAGCAGATTCGTTAAAGGCAATCTCCTTTTCACTCATAGCTGCAGACTGCACATAAAGAGAATGAGTGGGTAATCAGTAAATACCAGGGAGATAATAAGTATATCACAGTTTATCATAAAGTTTGTAATGTTGTTGTTTTAAAAGAATGTAAACATAAACACCACAAGCAACCATACATTCAACACCATGGTTACTTTATGGATGAGACATTTTCCATTAAGAGCATTTACACTTAGTAAATTTAAAATGTTAGGTGAATTTGGTAAAGGATGACTTCCTTTATGAAATCTTGGTGGCTTTTAGATTAGTTTTAAAATACAAAATTATGTCTTTTCCTCAGGTTTTGCCTTTGGCATTCTAGGTTCCTCAATCTTGGTGGGAAATTTTAGTTCCATGTACACAAGTGCCTGTTCTGTGCTCCTCCTTTAGTCACTGGATTTGCCATACAGTAGCTACCTGATCTTAGCACTTGGTATGCTTCATGTGGATATTCTCATTTTTCTCTCATAACTTGACTCTTCTTATCTTTTGGTATAATCTTCTTTCCCTTGTTGTTCTAGAAATTTAAGTGGTATCTGTGAAGTGTAACAATGTCCATAAACCTGTTTGCTGGATTTTCTCCTTTCTTAAACAGACCTCAAATATTTATATGAAAAATTTTTCTCATACACTGAGGAATGTACTGCTGCTGCAAGTTGGTTTGGGACACTAAGAGCTTGCCAAGATTTTGAAGGGAATTGAATATTGATAAGGTTATTAAGCCAATCTAATGTTCTAGTTGTACTGTAAAAAGTTCTGTTAGTCTCCAACTATTAAAAGTGAAACCTTGTGGGAATATCACATGTAAGAGTAATGGTGGTGTATGGAAAGCATTTGGACAGGAGCCAACAACAGGATACACATCTGCCTAATGTGTCCCAAAATAGCTCAATTCTCTGTGGAGGTCTAGTGGATTTCCACCTACATGTACAGGTTTGCAGCTGAGCACTTCCTGTCTAGCAGCTGGCAGCCCTTCAGGTATGGAAATTGATGCTTATGTTTCACTTGACATTCCTTGAGCAGGAAGGCCTAATTCACACCCAATAGCCATAGTCTGTCCTGCTGGTATCTCAGGAAGGATTTCTGTTTAAACAAAATTGACCTTCAGTTGCTGGATTCACTGAAGATATTTGGTGTAATATTAAGCAGTTGGCATGTTTTAATAATTGTTTAGGAAATGGGTGACATCTTTTATACAACATAAAAAGAGAATGTTTCATTTTCTTACGCAATGTCAAGGCCACTAGGCCTTTTCTCAAAGTGAAAGTTGGTGCCTCCGGAAAAGACTCTGTAATTTAACCTTTAGGCTGGGCTCATTTTATAGGCTGATGAAGGTGCTCACCTCAATAAACCCAAACCCATCAGGCCTTCTTTTAACAGCACTAAAAGTTAAAATGTCTTTGGAAGAATTCTAGGAGCAGATTTGACGGTAATGTCTTGAGACTGTGAGTCCTTGTTTTCTTTAGGGCTTTGAGCAACCTGGTCTAGTGAAAAGCATTCTTTTGCATGGTAAGGGGAAGGGGGGGGCAACTAGATAATTTTTGAGGTGCCTTCTATACCCATACCATTCTGATTCTTCAGAATTGAAGAAAATCTGGCTAAAAAGACAACATCAAGCAGTGTTTCTGAGCGACTACCTTTGGCATCTTTAATTGATGCCTTTGACTGTTAGGTATTTGTTTTGTAGTAAAGCTCTTTGTTATCGACAGATAATATAAAAGCCTTACCTGTACTGCAGAGATAATCCAAGTCTGCCTTGATTTTTAATTAACATGTTGTAAATGTTAAAAAATAGTAAATAACATCAAATCAAACTTAGTTTTCAGATCTCGTATTCCTTTAATAAGGGAGGTAATGAAAATGTATGCATATTTCATGTTAATGCTCTGCCTCATTTTCTGGTAAACAGAACCACTGTTGAAAATGAACAGGTTTTATAATTGATTGTCTCACTGTTCACCTCTTTAGGTGTTACAGCTAATAAAATGCTTTCTGAAATAGCAAAAAGATGTGCTTAAAAAGTGTCAGCAGCAAAAATGAGAACTTAATCTCCTCTTAGTCTTTTAGGGTGGGAACTCAAACAATTTTTATGGGTTTTCCTCGATTAAAAGACCTGAAGAAATTTAGGTATTACAGGCTCATTCAATGAGCTATTGTGTAATCTGCAACAAAGTAGCATTAACTGTTGTCCTTTCTTTGTATCAGCATTTTCTAAGAACACTAAGCATAACTTAGTGTTTTTCTGTTACACAGGTTTATATTTTAGAAATCTGGAGCTTGATAATGGGCATCTTGGCATATTCTCCATTAGTATTTCTCTCTGGAAATCAGATTTTGTGGACGAGGAGCCTGTGGAATGAAATCTTTGTTTTTCTCTCTCAGAAATGTTAATCTCTACTTTTGCCTGAAGGCTCATTATAACAATGATGCATTTTCGACAGTTTAAATTTTGATTGCAACAGTGTATGTGTGTTTACAGCCAGCTACCAAATATATTTCATGGGAGGGGACAATAAAACCACTGAAGCTTTGCAAGTTGAGACTCTCTAGAAATAACTCTCATATTTCTCTGTGAAGCAATTATGGAGAAAATGCTAATTGTTCCCAGCTGAATCACTCTTTCTTCTCATTTAATTGCTTCAGCTCACTATGGTTTGTAATAAAATATCACTAAAACCCTCCTGTAATTCTGTTGCTTGGCTTTGTATGAGAAGTGACATTTAAAAAAGAGTGGTCACTTTCAATTTTCATTATCCAGATCCTAGGATTTATAAGGATGCTTTAAAGCAGGCAGAAAACAAGGAAAAAATGTGTGGGTTGAGACTATGCAGGATTGAATATTAGGAAGAGGAAATCTATGTGTAAGGATGAAGAAAATCTAGGTTTTCTTCACCATTTTTTTCACCTAGTTTTCAACAAGGAAAGGATGACAAACTGGATATTTTACAGAGATCTAGAAGTAGTTCTGGTTATCACTGTAGTACAGTTAAGTGTTTTTTGTGAAAAATGTGATCACCAGCTTTTCATTTGCTCACCTTTGCACAAACACTTAAAAAGGAGAAGAATATGACCTTCTACCCTTGAAAAAATGCAAATAACTATCTTTACCCAGAGCTTTGATCATATCTTTCCTAGACTATGCTAGGATGTAGATGAGTGGGCAGAAATGTCAGACAATGAGTTTCAAATATTGCATAATTCGTATTATGCTATGGTAATACTGATCAGTATGGTTAATGTTTTGGGGAATGGCCAGCTCTAAGCATTTAGGTCTCTAGCAGAAATGTAACAGAGCTGGTTCTCAGGATAAGATGGGAGCCATTTGCTCAAGTGCCAGGACTGTACGGAGGACTTCCGATTTCCCTGTACCTGAGAGCCCTCCTGCTGCATTTTGCAGATTTAAATATAGAAAAGTGTTCCTTAACAACTGCTGAGAGATTTGTGAAAAAGAAACACTCCCCAAAACAAAATACTCCCTGCTTTTGTAGTGTGCCAGGTAGGAGTATGCAAGTGTTGTGGAAAATAAAACTTAAGAAGTCTTTTAAAAAGGACATTGAATATAATGTTGCTGAGTGAAATAATGTAGTACATTTTAATGTAATTAACTGTGCCTGTGTAATGGTGGTGCTTGTATGAATTTTTAAAAAAGGCTTAGACTCAGAGGAAGGATACTCTTCTGGGTGCACTGGATTGTAAAAGCCCAGAACTGGATATGGATCTCAAGAAAGGTGCTTCTTATTTTGATTTAAGTGGCTGGTGCAGCTCTGTAAGCATGCTCTTCATTGAGCTCCCTTTTATGCAGCTGCCAGCAGTCTCCACTGAGAAACTCTCTATGTGAGAATCACATCCTTTTTATTTGGCACCCTGTCCATTGAGTTTACATAGCTTTTCGAATGTCGCTAATATTGTAGCTGAGGCAGTTGAGAGCAGAAAGAATTGCACTGGCTTCCTTCTGTGAGAGTGTATTCCAATATTTGGAAGCTACTCCTGGCACTAACTGTGTAACTTACTCCACTGGAAGAAGAAAGTAGACTGCTCTTTGGGGTTTGTAGTAAGAAGTGATAATGTTCACTGATTCAAAGGCAGCAGTGACCAGCAGGTGTTCACGGGGCTGCCTCTGTAACACAGAGCAGTACCACCCTTCTGAATTTTTTTAAGAGGTCTACCCCATAGGGTAGTAGATTGACCTTAGATGACAGATCAAAGTATTCAAAGTAGAAACTAAGTCCTGTATCCAAAAATGTGTTACTGAAATGGATGGATAAAGCTGATGTCTTTGGTCTGTCTGTTCTGTGGGAGAGCAAAGATGCAGACCTTTCAAGGTCTTTTGCTTTGGTATTTTTGTCCAGTTGAAACTTTTCAAGTCTGTCACTTCATGACCTTTTTTTTGTTTTGAACCTGTTTTGAACACGATTGAAATATATTTTATGATACTTTAAACAAAGTCAAGTAGATCTCATTTGGCGACTTGAGGATTCTACAGTAGATGAGTGCAATTGTCCTTCTTCTTGGTTTCATTTTCTTCAGTTATCTTTTGCCTTACTGATACCTCTTGAGATTTTCAGTGCTTAACCTAAAATTTAGCTCAGTTTACATTCTAAATCTAAGGAAGGCTATCCCAGCAGATGATTATTTATCTCTGCAATTCGAGTGTTCTGTGTATTTTACTCATTTTTTAATACCATGGAGTCAAAAACACTTAACTGAAGGGTTCAGGAAATGCCTGTATTGATGCTGCCAAATACTTACTATTTGAATCTATTAACAATCTTTTCTGGCCCTGTGCTGCAGTCAGAGCTGTGTGATTATGGAAAGTAAACAACTGAAGTACCTATGCAGGGAGCAAGAGTTAGAGGTAAGCACTTTCTGTTTGGTTTGTTCCTCTCTCAGGCCATGCACTAGATATACTGTGCTGTCCACTAAGCTGCTGCAGCTAGACAGCTGAACCAACATATTTCAGGGTAGTATCATTAACTGAGTGCTGATACGAAAACCCACCGGACAGGATGAATCAGCTTCCATTTATTTGCAAATTGGCAAAATGTCGTGTTCTTCCTCTGCTCTTCCTCTGTGAAACTTCTATCCATCTTTCCCTCTGCTCTTTTGCAAATAACAGTGTGTCCTGATATTCAGAAACAGGAAAGTTTTAAAGCAAGATACTGACTGATTTGTCAGCTGCCTTGTTCAGCACCGAGGCAGTGAGACACAGGATGCAGTTCACTAGGCGTTGGCACCAAGGAGAATTTTCCTCCTTGTAATCTGGCAAAATGCCATATCTCCTCACCAAAGAGATTAAAACAAAACATATTTTTCCTCATCATTATGCAAGAATTAAAATAATAAACTGTTTTGAGATCTTGGCAAGCATCACTTTGGATGTTAATAGACTTTAATAATCTCTTAAGTAAAGTAATAATTAAATCAGTTTTAATTAAATCACTTCTTACTAACATGGCTCTAGGATCCCAGGCCCAGGATGGAAAGCTGTAAGGCCAAGGAAGGCAAGCCTCTGCTTTGAATTTGGTGTCATCTGGGCAAACACCTGGCTGTTTTAGACAGTCTTTCCTCCTTCCTCTAAACTACACTTTTATGAAGCTTGACTTCACTGTAGGTCTGCTACAGTATTTTTTGTTTGTGTGTCACAGAAAGAGTTTTGGGTGTGTCAGTGAGAGAGGGGAACCATGAGCAAAGGTCAGGCTGGATGGCAGGTAGGGATCGTGGCTGGTGAGTATACCTGCAGGGAGGATATTTGTATGAGATGATGATATTTGGCTTGGGAGGGGAAGTGGTAGTGCTCTTTGATTGAAGTGTTGACATGGCAATACTTACCACAGTAGCTAGGCTCTGTTGAACCTGTTGAAAATGGTATTTAAAAATAAGTCCTCATTCATTACTGATTCTGGTTTTCGTTTTATTTCTTTAGTGCAATAAAGAGTGATAGCTTTGGGGTGCAGAGGAATTAGAAAGGGACAGAAGAAAGGTCATAGTGTAAAAAGAACAGGACATTGCCAACAGGCTATAAAGCAAAATGGTTACAGTAAGTCAAATGTGAGAGGAGGGTGGCTGGAGCCCTCTTGCCAGCAGACAGCCTGTCCCAGCACTCAGCAAAATAATTGCAGTCAACCAGAAAGGCATCCAGTCAACTTGGAAAGGCATCCAGACTGTGGGCTGTGGAAGGTGAGAACTGGGGGGGTTCTTCCTTTTCAGGCAGATAAGTTTTAAAAGCTACTGCTTTTGTCAGTTTTCAGCTGATAAAAAAATCTGTATGCTGTTGTTAAGCCGATATGATCCTTGGGAAACATGACAGAAAAGGCTTAAAACTTACTATTTATTTTCAGATATATTTTGGAAGTGTATTTGGTACATGTAGTTTTTACAACTTGTCTCAGTGATAGGCAATAAAAAAATAAGAAAGTATCCACAGGCATTGGAGGTAGCTCAGCAGAAGCAGTAGCAAATTCTGTGGAAGAGCTCTGTGTGCTCTGCTGGGCCTGTCCTTGAGTTGCTGTGTGGGTGAGTATTTGATGCTGGCTGACAGCAAGGTTGGTTCAGTGAAGCTGCAAAAATATGGCCGTTTGCAAGCTCTGCAAGAACCAGGAAGAATTTAAAAGTTCATTAAGAGATGCCAGAGTGGCTGTAGTGGGACTTTCTTCACTAAGGAAAGGAGTAATTTAACAATGAGTAGTAAGGACAGAGCAGTGTGAACTCTGCAGACTACTGTTACTAGCAGTAATAAACCATTCCTTTGAATCATAGCAAACTAAGAATAAGAAACTAAAGAGTAGCACAGAATGAGCTTAGCAGTGAGTGATTTCTGTGCTCAGTGTAAAAAAACCCTGAACACCTGGGCAGCATCTAGTCCTTTGAAAAGATCCTTTAAAAGGAAGAGGAAATGCCATTGTGTTACTCACAGTGCCAGGTGTGTTGAAGGAAACGGAGCTTACCTTTTCATTTCTGGTCTGATGAAGAAGGATTTTGATTTCATTTAAGAGGGACTTTTTTTTTT
>VZRS01014182.1:528288-578388 GCA_013398055.1 Ifrita kowaldi
TACTCACAGTGCCGGTGTGTTGAAGGAAACGGAGCTTACCTTTTCATTTCTGGTCTGATGAAGAAAGGATTTGATTTTAATTTAAAGGGGATTTTTTTTTTTCTCTAAAGGAAACACTTTCACAAAAACACTTGCACTAGGATCTGCTAGTGTAAGTGTTTCCCCAAGAACTCAACTCGGGAATTTTCTGTTTTTTCTAACTCATGTTCCAGAGAAGTAATGTTTTGGCTATCTAGATACAGTAAACGCTTCTGATTCCTTCCCCTTTCAATCAGGATAAAATGGTAGGGAAAGGATTTAAAGTAATTATTTCTTAGAAGGGGAGAGGTGGTCATTGCTAAGACTGTGGTTTAATGGATTTTGATGTCATTGAAGAGCTGGATATTTTGGAAAACGTGCATGTACTTTGGATGGCTACTCTAGAATCTGTTTCTTAATATGTTCCAAAATTATTAATTAAAACCAGATGCAGCGTAAGATTAATTAGTCTCCCTGTAAAAGTCGAGTTTCCCTTGTCATCCTGCAGTCCTCCTATGAGAGCTGTATGCCAGAAAGCCAGGAAGAGGGCAGTCTCACTACAAGCAATTCCATTTTACAGGAAAAAACCTAATTCCCAAGTTTCTTCACAAATATCACCATGTTAAATAGAAGGTCTGTTCAGGATTGCATAACTACTTCTCTAGCAGTTAGAGAAAACTACATGGAAAAACTATAGTAGTAAAGCACTTGTGTTTCTAGCTCATGTCTCTATAAGGTTTTCTTTCCTTTTCTGTTAATCTTACACAGATATAACTGTACAATCCATTTTTCTCTTCAGTACATTTTTTTCTCCTTTTCCCATTTGTTGTTTCTCTTCCTAAGTGAAATGAGTGGAGTCAGCCTGACAGAGCTAGCCAGCTTTCTGTAGACCAGGGGCATGTGATTTGTGGCCTGTAGTTGGGAAACCACTGGTATTAAGTTGTTCGTGAAATCTACTTTGGCAGCACGATGACTGGAGAAGGATGTCAGCCCTCAGGAGGGACCAAGCTGGATGCTGTGCTAAGGAGTGGGAGAGAGAAATCCTGTAACTCGCTTGACCACAGGCTGCTTAAATCACTCAAAACTCGGGTAGAAACACTGATCTCCCTGGATAATTAATCATAGAATCTGTTAACTCTTTGCCCTGCTCTCTGACTTGATGCTGAGAAAACAGGATCTCTATCCAGTTTATTGCTAATTATATATGTACTGCTAGATGATGTGAACAGGTGATGCAAACTTCATTTTGAACCAGCATGTCTGTTTTCAGCAGCCTGGTTACTTGTTAGAGATATTTAGATCTCTCAGTCAAGATGTTCTAGTCAGCTGTTTCCTAGAGGTAGTTACTCCTCACAGACCTTGCCTGTCCACTCTCCAAGGTGCAGGATGGGGATGGGACTGCTGGGACTCTGAGCCCTGCTGAAGACAGAAATACTGCGGGGCAGCACACGCTGATAAATTCATGGAAAGGCTATGATCAAAGAATTGTAGTGTGGGAAGTAGCCAGCTGGGGAATGAAATCAGAAGCCAGTTCAGCAATCCACTTTTTCAAAAGAGAGAAAACGAGCCAGCTGAGAGCTTTCTGAGGGAGCCAAAGCAGAGGCCGAGGCAAAGAAAGGATAACTTGGTGCCAAACTGCTGCCTGCCTGTGAGATCCCAAGCTTGCTTCCTCTCCCGCTGAGGCTGAAGGGGACACACCTAAAGGGAGTTGGTGGTGTGAAAAGTCCTGTCCCTAAGTGAGAGAAAAGGGACCTAATGAAAGACCCTTTTGACTGCTTGTGGTACAAGATGAGGTGACTGGGGAGCTGTGTACTGAGTGTAAAGGGCTTCCCTACCTTGATACGGTGAAGAGACCAAGGCACCCGTTGAGGTCCAGGTGTCCATGTCCAGCTCTATTTGTAGGGAAGGTTTCCATTTGTGTTCTCATTCTGAAATGGGAAAGAAAGACATCTTTGGCTGGAGGCCAGGTCATTTCACAAGGCCGGAAGAGACCAAAACATCTAAGATGAAATATCATATGTGGCAGCACTAGGTGTTGGAAAGTTACTTTCATACATGTTACATATATTGCTTGGAATTTGTGTTTAAGATAATTTGTTGTATATCTCATCTGTATTTTTGCAGTCATAAGAACTACTTTTACTTTTACATGAGATACACAGAACTATTAGAGCTATGTAAAAAAGGGAAAAACTAGCAAGACAAAAACAACCACCAAAAAACCCCAAACCTAAAGGAGCCTTCATTTAAAGGTAGCAGACTCCTTTTTAATTGAGGGACTTGCAAGTTTTCCTCAGAAGGAAGAGGAGGGACTTGCCTTGTTTTGCCCAGATGATGACTCACATGCCATTTTAATTCAAAGGGGAATAAAAATTAATTGTCTGTCTTTCCTCCTATACAGAATATTTTAATGTACCTTGATTTCTCAGAGTATATTTCATAAAATAAAAGTTGAACAGTTCTGCCTAGTCTTTAGAGGCAGAATCCTGAAGGTGTGCAAGGACACAAAGTGCTTCTCTCCCAGCTTCCAAATTCCTCAGGAGCCACGATTTGGTTGAAGGCATGTCTCTTTACCAGTCTGTTTATTGTCTCCCATTTTCAACATTCTTCTCTTGACCTGCAGTATTAGTTTATGAACTCCATTACAAATTCCAGTACTGCAGGTCAAAGTATTTGGTGTAGAGGTTTTAAGTAATTCCAGGCTGGTTTAGTGTGGGGGTAGATAGGGGTGTGTGATTGAATCAGACTCAAGTTAGGTGTGGTTTATCTTGATTTTACTCAGTTGAAGTAAACCAAATGATGGGGAATATATCCTAACATAATTATAGTCAACTTCCGTGAGATATGGAAGTGCTGTATGGTTACAGGAAACCAAAACATTAATGAAATTGCAGTTTTGGAGCTGAATCTGTTCCTGAACTCTAAGTGAACAGTAATTTCAAGGATAATTTAATTAGTATATATTTGTAAATAATTTTCATAACTCATTGCTAAACAGTGCCTGTGGCTTATTTTGAAGGCTGTGAACACTTTAAACACAGTCCTTTTTTACTGCAAATTACTGCTGCAGGTAGAGGTCTTCAGATCTATAGTCATAAAGAACAGGTGAACCAGGAATCTACTCCCCCACACCCTGCCTTTTGCTGAAGGCTGGGACAGCAAATTTTTTTTGTGCTGGGGTACTTAAAAAGGACAGTGGCTCTTCATTTGAAATCCAGAGTGTTCTGTTCCTTGGTTTTATGTGAACTTGAACTAGAAGGGAAGAAAGTCCATCTCATCACATGTTTGCAAATCTATAGGGGACTAAACCTGGTGTTTCTGCAGGTTTATAATTATAATTATAATGTAAAATTTAAAAAAAAAGTGACTTGCCATCTGGTATTTGAAAGTTGACACCAGAGTGTTGTTACTATTCCATTTGTCATCCCAGTACTCAGTAAAGATTATGGATGGGTATAAGGAAATAGAAAACAAGTCATAAAAATCTATTGGAGTTACAATCTTTCGTAGCAAGGGCATAAGCCAAAGAGTAGATAAGCACTATAATCATAAATTGTTGGTCTACAATGTTGGTCTAAATGTTGGTCTACAAACCAAACTTGGTTGTCTTCTTAGTAATCAATATCTTCTCTTGAGCACCTTGATGGGAATCTGACATAAAAACTGCAACACTCAAACACACTTTGCTCCATGTTTTTTGGATTCTAATGTATTGCATTAAAACCTTTTCAGTCATTATGGAGCTTTTAATATCTAGTACACAAACTTTAGCTTCAGGACATTGTTGTGGCAGATACCATGCTTGATCCCAGAGGTATGTGTGGGTTTGTGTGTGTGTGCATGGGTGTATACACAGGCATGTGTGCAGGTGTGTTGCTTTGAACAACCAGGTCTCAGTGTAATGGCTCTTTTGAAATATTAAAAGAACTAGTATGAATAGATGAGAAACTTGTTTTTACTTTTAATTTTGAGATGTAACAACATCAGAAAACCCTGCTTTCTGTTTCTCCCGAATTTGCATTTTCCTTAAGCATGAGGTAATGGCAGGTTATTGGCAATGACACCTCTGCCTGTGCAGTGCTTTTCAGATGGGTGTTTATTTCTGTGGATTTGGCTTCCTCGGGCATTTTCCCTGCTACCCCATCCCAGTACCCCCACCGGCTCACGGTCCATGACTGACATCTTCTGGTGGCATTTCCGTACTGCACAGTAGCCTGGACGGCAACTAATGAGGAACATCGTAGGGCCCTAGAGCGTAAAAACACCCGTGACTGCTTTCGTGAAATGTACTGAGGTTGGTTTGATAATCCTCAGAATCACTGTCACCGTGTTCTGCTTCGTCACCTTATTTACATATGCGAAGTCTCGCTCAAATACTGTATTTGCAGTTATTCCTCTGTGTTTCCTTTGCAGAATTCTTGAGTTTGAAAACATTAAAAAAAAGGGTGGTGGGGAGGGGAGTATTTTAAAAAATAAGTATCAAATAGACAAGATGCGTTTTAACTGTATTGTGAAGTCAATGAATTTTTAAAATGCATTTGGCCTCTTATGTGCAGCTTTGGGACTACTGTCATATAACAGCAAAGCTTCATAACAACACAGGCTTTAGATTCTCATAAATATAATTTCCTTAAGTAAAGCTTAAAGCAATGTTTTTTGGATGCTAGACCACTGCCTCTGATATTTCTCTGGAATTTGCTGAGCTTCTATGCATATATTCACAAAGCAGTGGGAGGATAGGTATGTGTTTAATTTAAAAGAAGCTGATGGTTTTGTTTACAGGAATTACATTCTAGTCCTTAATCTCCATTCCTTCTGCATTCCTTTCATTCAGGAACTCAGAGTGTTTACATGGTCTGCTTCCCTGGCATTATGCTAAACCCTGGACAGAAAGATGATTTCTCTGAGGAGGTCTGCATGGGAAACCCCCCAGATGAATGGTCTGTGGAGAGAGCTGGTGGGAATTTAAAGATTGAGACTGCCAGCATTAGTATGGGGTGTTTGGCAGCAGTCCTGAAACAAGGGCTGTTGCTCATGCCTGCTTGCTTCTTAATGTGGTTGAGGATATGGTGTCCTTGGGCCTGGGACATGCCATAGCCACTTACTAGCTGTGTTTATTCCTTGAATTTCTTCAAAGTAAACAAAGCCTTCTAGAGCACTTTCTCCTCCCAACTCTGACTTCTTGAGCAGGCGGTCCCAGCCAGAGCTTTGTGTGGTTCCCTGTTGCCAGCAGTGCCAATGCTGTCCTGCAAGTATGAGGAAGCTTTGGGACTGCTGGCACTGTCCTGCAAGAGCTTTCCCATAATTTTAAGTAAGTGAGGTATCCAACCTCATTCTTCCTTTGGGCCACCATTAATTTTTGAGTGTTCTCCCTGTCCCTGAGTGGAGAGAGCTACCTGTGGCACTGCTGCATGGTGTCCATCCCTTGATGTTACATGTGATCTTCAGCGCTCCATATAGAATACAAGTTGAAGTACCCTTCCAGGCACTTTCCATGTCATATGAAAAAACTTTTGTCTTTTTCCCTTACTATTTGCCTCCCTGAAAGTTTTCAAATGCCTTGTGAAAAATGTTCAGAACACACCTATCTTCTGCTTCTCACAGAAACCTGAGGCTTTCTCTTCAGACAAGGTCTTTCCTGAAATGAAACTAATTATTGAGACAACAGAGTTGTGGGTGAGCATTTCAAATAACCTTGTCTGTTTTCACTTTTTTGTGCTGGGTCTGGTTTGAGTGCAGCCTACAAAGCATTAAAAACACTGGCTCTGAAATCCAAAGCTGAGATAATGCCTCACCTACTAAAAGGATAATCCATCTCCTCTCTCTTTGTGTTACTATGATGTGGTTTTGATCAGATTGATGTGACCAGCACTTAGCAAGGCTTTACAGCTCTTGCCACAGTCTGACATTACATGAACTTCAAATTAAGAGAGCATGCTGTGCTGAAGTGTAGAATGGGGCCAGCACTGAGAGGGGTTCCTAAACCCCTGCACAGTCACTTTAGACCTAAGTGCCAGAGCAATGCTTTGTCCTGTGCAGGGCCAGCTTGTCAGGGGGCAGCTCTGAATGGTTTGGCAGAGATTTATTTTGCAACTGGCATTAAACTGAGGTGCCCACTTAGAGGTGTCTGGTGGTGCCTGAATTCCAGTGTAGTCACTGGAGCTCATTTAGAGAATGATGCTTCTCCCTAATGCACAAACCCACTGCCTTGTGCATGGAATTGTTTAATTGATCAGATTTCTGCTCTGTATACTCGGAATTTAGCAGCAGCTACACTTACAGACAACTGTACGTGGACACCTATAGTCAGATGTCTGAAGCTAAATCCCTACCCTCACTAGAAAGTGATCCTCTTTTCTCAGCATCCAGAAGTATCAGCATTTTCTGAAGAAAGTCTATTCCAAATCCCCTTCCTGGACAAGTCATTTTAGTTCTGTGCAGTCAGTAGGTAGCCCTGTCAGAAATCCAGTCCTCTTGCTTTGTATGGAAAACAGATTTTAAAAACAATTTGTAAATAAATGAAGTATTCTTATTAATTATTTAATACCTTTAAAAAGATAACTGTAGCCCCTGGACACTCAAACCCCTGTCAGTTCAGCTCCAGCATGAACTCTAGAACTGGAGAATTTCCTGAGAATCGTAATACATTAACTTCTCTCAAACTGCTCAGCAGCATCCTGAGCAGATTGAAAAATCTTTCACCTTCTCTATGAAAGATGGATCTGTGGCCAGGCAGTTTCCATGACTGCATATGTAGATATACAGTAAATAAATTTCTCTTCTGTTTTTTACATGCTGTATTTTACAGTTTTTTGTATATTTTCAGCTGGGTAGGAGGAAGAAATACAGCAAGGTGTTGATTTGAGTGACTTCTGAGCTGAGTGAGAAATGGTCTTAGTCCTCTCTAATTGTTACTGGCTGATTATGAAGACCACGTTTTATACACCTGCCAGGTTCAGAAACTCTGCACACCCCTGCAGTTAACACACCTGGGTTGCTCTCTGCTTTCCTCATCTTCCACAAAGTGGAGCTGCAGCTGCACTGTGAGAAGGGAATGTGGAAAAACAGTTTAAGCATAAGGAAATAATACTCTGCAGTGAAAAAAAATTTGAAGCTTGACAGCTGAAAGTGAAGGAGAGATAATTCATCAATCTGGCTTTGCAATGCTCTAGATCCAGAAATCATAGAGGCTTCTCACCTTAATCCATCTTGAGTGAGCAATGAAGGGCGTGTGTGGCTTGTACATGGCATAGCTTTTCTTTACCATGGCACAGACCTTACTGGGGATGTGTTTCTTGTGGGAGACAGTGGTTGGTTTTCAAAACTGGTTTCATTTACAGGTAGAAACGTCTGGTGGCATGTATTGCAACACGGAGTAGTGGTGACTAGTTTTTACTGTAACTACCCACAAGACAATGTGCAAGCAGCTTGGTGGAATCTCTAAAAAATCCTCACTGATGCTTTACTGCTGAGTGAGAGTGTCCAGATATTCTTGAGGTTTGAGCTGTGTCAGGACCAAAACTCTAATCACTGCTGCAGCCCTGTGTGGCCCTGTGTGACCTGAGGTCAGGTAAGTGGCGTTCAGTTGCTGCCTACAGAGGAAGTATAACAATGCTTACGACCTCATTACCAAAATAATTCTTTAGATATGATGGGCAAAGTTTATACAACACATTGAAAATAAGTTATATAAGTTCCTAATTAGGGAATTAATGGCCTTGTTAATGTGTAACTGCTACATATTACCTACAAAACTGTTTTCCTCAAAGTCTCAAAGAGCCAAAGATTTTAGTTTCCTACTGACATGGAACAGAGGGAGCAGACACATGAATTACGTAGGATTCCCTGAAAAAAGGCCAGAGAGGAGTAAAACCTGATTGTCACAATGTAGCATTCTGCCAGTCAGGCCATTAAGTACTTAATTAGCTTCTAAGCACACAAGAAGTTCCATTAACTACGATAGTAAACCTGACCAAAAACCAGCTGCAGCTGTGGTTGGACTCAAAGAAGATTTCAAAAATGCAGCTGTGGACTGCAAAGCTGAAAAGACAATGCATCCAGCTATGGGATATAGACAAAGGCAGTGTTTCCTCCAATTTTTATTGACAAAAACAGCACAGAAGATGGATTTGCCATCTTTATATGAACTGATGCTCACTGATAAAGGTGAGAGGCTTGAGGGGTGAGAGATAGTGGCTGATGGAATCATGGGACTGATGAGATTAATCAAAGAATATTTTGGGTTGGAAGGGACCTTTAAAGGTCATCTAATCTGACTGCCCTGCAATGAGGGCATGGGATCCAATCTCACCTTGAATGTTCTCAGGGATGGGGTATCTACCAACTCCCTGGACAACCTGTTCCAGTGTTTCAAGACCCTCATTGTAAAAAATTTTCTTCCTTGCATCTAGTCTGAATCTACCCTCTTTCAGTTTAAAACCACTACCCTGTCCTATTGCAACAGGCCCTGCTAATAAGTCTGTCCTCATTTTTCTTCTAAGTCCCTTAAGTATTAAAAAGTCACAGTTAGGTCACCCCATAGTGTTCTCTTATCCAGGCTGAACAATCCCAAACCTCTCAGCCTTTCCTCGTAGGAGAGGTGCTTCATCCTTCTGATCATCTTGGTGGCCTCCTCTGGACTCACTCCAAGACATCCATGTCCTTCCTGTGCTGGGTTCCCCAGAACTGGATGCAGCACTGCAGGTGGGATCTCACCACAGCTGGCAGAATCCCCTCCCTCACCCTGCTGGCCATGCTGCTTTGGCTGCAGCCCAGGACACAGTTGGCTTTCTGGGCTGTGAGTGCACATTCCCAGCTCATGTCCAGCTTCTCATCCATCACATTCCCAGTTCCTTCTTGGCAGGGCTGCCCTCAATTTCTCCATCCCTCAGTTTGTATTGTGACTGGAGATTGCCCAACCCAGGTGCAGCACCTTGCATTTGGCCTTGTTGAACCTCATGAGGTGCCCATGGGCTCATTCCTCCAGCTTGTCCAGTCCCTGTGGACAGCATCCCAGCCCTCAGTTGTGTCCACTGCACCACTCAGCTTGGTGTTCTCTGCAAACTTGCTGAGGGTGCACTCGATCCCTCTGTCTGTGTCATTGATGAAGATATTAACCTGTACTGGTGCCAGTACAGACCCCAGAGGGACACCCCTTGTCACTGATCTCCATTTGGATATTGACCACTACCCTCTGGATGTGGTCATCCAGCCAATTCCTCATCCACCTAACAGTCCATCCATCAAATCTATATCTCTTCAATTTAGAGAGAAGGATGCTGGACATCCTTACCGTACAGATACTCTGGCTCTTTGCTGTTGTGTTTACCACTAAACTTCTGACCTCCCTCTCTTGAATGCCTTTTAGCCCAAATGGGGAGGAAGAGGATGCAAAAAGGGCTGATGCAAAATCCAGTTCTGTACAAGCTAAAGTCAGCTGCTCCTTGTCAGGACCTTCCTTTTTTCATCCTGCAAAGTCTGGTGAAGGGGAAGACCTGACTTCATTGTCTTTGCTACACACATTGTACTTTTTAAACATGGGAAAACTGCCTGCTTGTATCTGTAAACTAAGGAAATAGGTCACTGCTCCTTAAAATGTCTTTGATTTCTGTTATTACACCTTGGGCCAAGTCTGGACAGTATTCTCCAGGCAATCTCTGGGAGCCAGGTATTATGAATCAGTTATTTTGTGGTATTATCCAGATTAGTTATTTCCAATGCTGGATTTTTTTTCCCCCTTGATAAGTACCCTGTTGCTGTGTTACCAGCCATGTTGAATCATGTTGCATGACAAGGAAGAGACCATGTTGCTGCTAATAAGACCAAATTCAATCCATGGGTAACTGTTTTAGATAATTAGCAGGATCAAATGTTTTCATTATGTTCCAAGTACTTCAGATGAAAAGGATACAAGTCTTGCAGGATTTTGAAAATTACCTAGCTCTGCAAACCACATCACGGTAAGTGGCTGTTCTACTATGTGGGAAACATATTGTTAATGAGATGATCAGGAAATGACATTAATCTTCTCTCTCTCTCTTTTTTAATTTTTTTTTTTTTTTAAATTTAAGGAAGAGTATAGCAGTCTTTAAGGAAATGAAGATCCAGATGTTTTTGAGTAAGATTATTTGGCTGATCATAATATATTTGTTTATCAAATTATGTCAATGATAATTTCAGATTTGCAGTGTTAAAAGCTATTGATCTTTAAGCCCTTTCCTATGGCTTCAGAATTTTAATAGCTGGCATTTTCAGTGTAGTAATTCTCAGATGCTCAGATTGTGGACCAGAAGTGTGTGCGTGACAAACCCTAGGAAAAGGGAACAAGGCAACAGTGTGGGTATAAATGAAAGAGGAATGTGGTATATGCCATGTAATGCACTCATCAAGGAATGGTGTGTTACTACTTATACGTGGAGGAGACCTAACATGAGGTGCTGGGGAATACGGAGTGCCAGTGCATACCTGTGTTTAGCAGCTGCTAATGCTGTGTAATTGTGTGGGGATGTGAAATATTTTGTCAGGAAGGAGCTCCTCATCTATCCTTGAACATATCAAGACTGCAAGAGGATTTATGGAGCTGTCACACAGGAGATAATGAATGCACACACATACAAAAGAGTGAAGACATCATAAAGCCCTTATCCAGGCTGGCAGGAGAATGAAGGAGTTGCCTGATAATGCTTTTAAGTTGCTTATTCTTTCAATGCATTTTAAAATTTAGATTGCAGTGGACTTCTGTGTCACTTGTATTGACATTCTGCTTAATGTTTGCTGTCTATTCTGTATCATGTAAATTTTTCTTTAAGATAACTGAGAGTGGGTATGGGATAGTGGTCTGAACAAAAGTTTGCTCCTCATGAGATGCCTTAAAAAGAGAAGGTGAGTCAAACCAGCCTAAGTGAGGTCATGAGCAGGGACAGTCCTCAGCATATAATCAGAGAAGTATTAGTGCTGCCAACTTCAAAAAAGGCTGGGAGAAGACTGGTGAGGCTCATGTGAAGCCCATACTGATTGTTCAGCTGCCTGAGTTATAATGCAGTGAGTTTCTGTTATGGTGCTAGGCAGGGAGCATGTTCTCCCTCTCATAGGGAAAAGGTTACAGGAGGCTTTGTGAAGGCACTAGAGATGATAGAAGTTGTGGTGGAAGCTGATGAGGAAAGGAATGGCTGGAAGTGATTTATAATTTCTGGTGCAGGAAAAAAAAAGCCCTTGGTTTCACCCAGCCCATCGTATTTCTTCTCCATTAAAAGTGCTACTACACTTCTTTGGAGTGCTGGTGTGACTCATCATTGCTAATAAGTTATAGAATATGATCAAGAAAAAAGTATACTCTACATGGCATAGGTACAGAACATAGGTCTTATGCTGTGGGAAGTGAATGAAACACTGTAGCATCTTTGTAGTTTATATTCTGAAGCAAGTATTAACTGGTTGAAGAGGCTTTCGCAACTCAGCGTTTTCCCCGGAACCCATGTTCCTAGGAGATTGTTAGGCACCAGTTGCTGCAGAATAGTTGAATAAACTTTAGAAAGTTGGCTAGGCAGAAGTGCAGCAGGGGAAGCATGAGAACAATCAACAAGGGAACAGCTTGTACTCAGCTGGATTAGGGAATACAGTAAATACAACATAGTAGCAAGCATGGCACCAGAAGTTCAGTTAGAAGAGATCTATCTTGTGGCTCTACTGACAGAACAGTGACATGGGGGAAGACAAAAGCATTTAAGACCTTGTGGATTGGGGCTCTATGGCAAGAGAGATTTGGTCCCCTGATTTGCAAGCGATTTCTTTTTCTTCCTGTATTTTTGCCAGTTTATTCCTCTGTGTTATCTGTACTTCAAAAAATGTCAATTGGAGAAGCGTGCCTGCTTTCTTGCTTGCTGTCATTGCATTACTAATTACTGCAGATTTAATTATGGTCACGGTGCTCAAACCTTTCAGGCAGCTATTTGTTTGTGTTAAATCCAAGGAGTGAGAGCATTAACCAATTCTCCTCATGACTGGGCTGGAGTGGGAGAGCTAATTCTTTGTGTTAGGAAAAATGCTCTTTTCGGAAGCACGGAGCAAAGCAACAATGATAACCTGAATCTTCGCAGGTTTTTATTCCGGAGACTTGGAAGGCTCCAACACAAGGCAGTAGGTGACTTTGGCAGGACTCATCTTTGCTCTGGTACAAATCTGTAGCTATGTATTTTTTCTGTGGTATAGTAGAACTCTGGATAGCTAGGATACATATTTACTCATTAGCCCTACAGGTTTTTTGTGCTGTTCATTTGTATTGTCTTCATAAATGTCTTTGTTTCCCTCAAGACTGGTCTTTATAGATTTACTTTTCAGAATTTCTTTCTGCCAAGGACACCCTCAAATCCTATTTATACTCTGTGTTTCAGCTACAAAGACTTCCCTGATTCGGCTGCCCTGGAAAATTCCTTACACTGCACCAGACCATATGACAGCTCTTAATGGGATAGTATTTTCCAGTTTTCCAATAGGTATTTTCCAAGGTTTAGTCTGATCTTTGAAAAGCACTTTGAGACATTTGCATGGAGCATGTGATGTCAGTGGCAGCAGTCCCACACTGAAATCAGGAAGCATCCTGGCATACGTGCAAGTGCTGCACTGGGACACAGAGCATGTTCTGTCCATGTGTGAAGTATGTCTACAAATAAACATATTCCAAATAACATATATAAAGGCTAAAATGTATATGAAGATTGTAATTTGAACATCCTTTGTGTACTCCCAGTTAATCATAAGCTTTCATATCTTCTTAGAGACTACTGAGAAGACAAAGCTATTTTTCTGGAAGTAATTCTTGCACAAAAAAAGAGGTTCTGCCTTCATTTGTTTTAGTGGCTTGACTAGCTCTCTTACCTTCTCATTCAAGATCATCTTTAGAGACATTTTTTGAACTACTGCTCAGAAATTTCTCAAAAATATTTGGGTGATCAGTAACATTTGAGCTGAAGTGCCTGTTTGGGTACTTGGTTCTCAATATATGAAATTAGAGATGGCCTCATAATTTAGATTGGTTCCAGCTGAAACAATTTTATGCCACAGGTAAATTCTGTCAACTCATTCATCTGTTTTCTAGATTGCTAATAAATGTTCATCTGCAGCAATGAACCTCTTTAGCACCTCACCCTTAATCATACACTATGTTGAAATTTGACCATTTAATCTTCATTTAATCCATGAAAAGGATCTGTTAGTCACTCTGTTTACTAATTTCCTTGATAGCCTTCCATCAGAGCTTTTATCTATTAATCAGTGTCAGATCACGGTGTATGGCTGGAGAAGAGTAAGTGAAACCAAGAAGTTTGACGAAGCAGGGAGTTAAAGCCAATTAACAATTTAGCCACTTATTTATTTTGGAGAATTGGTTTTAGAATTCTTAAAACTGAGTTAAACAATAGAGGCAAATTTGTATTTGAAAGAAGAAAATGTATGGAAGATGCTTTGAGTCTGACTGTTGCAGGAAAAAACAAAAAGGGTGCCATGAAGAAAAAAAACATCCTGGGCAGTTTTGTGAAGAAAAAAGCCATTTTGAACAGGATGCAAGTTACTGAGGCTCAGTCTGTCTTTCACCACAACAAGTGGATGAGAATGGTTCTGACTAAGTGTGAAATAATTGACTTCAGCTTTGCATTCTGGGTTCCAACCTGTCAGGCTTTCCATCAGGATTAACAGCCAGGAATCCTCCTCCTTGTAATGAATGGTCCAAGGGAGAAGACAAATATAGCCTGAGCTCAATCTGCAACTCTTCAATGACAGATCCATGTTGTGGTTTTGGAACAAATTCTTGGTGCCAGTGGGCACTGCTCCTTCTTAGGAAAGCCATTAAACCTTCTAGGCTAAGGTACGTGTTTGTGAACACAGTGGATAAAGAACTGTCCCTGGGGTCAGGGGGAATGCAAGCAAGCTTAGGTCTGTGCAGGACTTTGGGGTAATCTTCATTAAGGGAGCAGAGACTATTTTGCCACTTTTGTGCATTGGTCTTTTGTTTATGAGGAAAACTGATGTCAGCTCCATTTGGTGCTATAGCATCAGTGCATCATCGCCTACTGTGTGCTCTCTTTGTTGTAAGTAATAAGACAGTGTACAAAGATCTGAAATTAAATGTGAGCTGTCAAACTGATGAGATTGGTTCTGTCAGAAGATGAAACTCTTCATTTGGTAAGGTAGGTGTATTTTTTTTTTGGCTAAATGGCTGTTCAAAATCTCAGTGTGTTATCACACAGTGCATGCACAGAACAAAAAGACTGTACTAGCTGTACCCTCCACCTTCACCCCAGAAGCATGGAAGAGCTATCTTCACTTCCTCAATTTATCTGGCCTCTTTATGAGCTCCATGAAGGACATCCAGATCATCCCCTAATTTGTAGAACTTTCTTTTTTATCTTGAACACAGCATAATCTTGACATACATCTCTTTGTATGGCTTATGTGTCTGAAAGTGTTGCTGCAGGTGTCGGTCACAAAGTAGTACACAGAGTTAGTGTCCTCTGTACCAGTTTGTCATGTGCTTTTGGAACTACTTTTTGATGCAGTATTAAATGTATTCTCTGTTTTGAAGATAAAGATTTAATGCTTATACAGTAAAGGTTATGAAGACTGCTTAAAAATTTTGGTGTTATGTCAAGAAAACCCTTTTTTCATACTTTCTTTAATGCCTGGATTAACAACAGTGCTTGAACTGATACTGAAAATTTGGGCTGGATGTGCATTTGGTAGGTTCATGTTCTGAAAAGCAGGTCAGAATGTGTAAAACTGAACTGGCAGCCTGGAGCAGAAATGTTAAAGCATAAATAAATAAAAAAGGGTTATTAGAGTAATCAAAATTAAAATGTTTTAATTCTTGCTTTACATAACCAACAGGCAATTAACTTTCATTGACTCAGGATGTGAAAAGTGATGGAGAGACAGATACTTTGCTTTGGTAACAGTCTGACAGTTGGGAAGAATGTTTTTCTTGACAGTTGATTAGAGGTTAAATGAGCTGAGTAAAATTGGTAATTTTTGCTGCTTTCCCCACTTAGTATAACAGCTATTATATGAAGCATTTTTCCTTACATTAGTTGTAATGACTGACTTCAACTGATTACCCTGTTGAAAGAACTGGTTTTGATTGACAAAGGTATCTTCTTAAGAGCTGCAAAAATGGCTGGTGCATATAGAACCTGCAATACCCTCTCCCTGCTGCCCCTTTCCCCCTTAGTTTAAGCACTTATTTAATGATCTTTAGTCTACAAGAGGTTTAATTTTATGGTCAGCTTAGAAGTAGTGCTTGGATGTAGGTTAAAATCTCCCATCTCTCTCCAAGTGAAAACTTCAGCCACAGCTTTAGCACAATTGTCTGCAAGAATACTGATGCATAGGCAACTACTTGGGAGTTTTTGTTGTGGTCATGTTTTGATAGAGGATGATGGTTTTTGAGGCAAATAATCAGGCTCCTGGGTAAACAAGGTAATAGTGCTTCATCTGCAATAGAGGTGCAGAATTCATCTACTGGAGCGCTGCTGGCTGTGACTGTCTTACTGATGAAAGCAGCTTTTCACAGCCCCTTGAAACGTGCTGTGCTATTTCACTTGTGACACTTCAAAGTATGTGATTGTGTGAAAGTCCTGGAGTGAAATGTCTTTTCAAAATTTTAGACCAAAAGAGAAATGCCAGAACATCAACAGGAAATAAAACATTTTTATTGAATATCTGTGTAATATGTATGTTATTTTAACGACAATTGGAAAACTCTACTGTGGGAAGTCACTACACAAAGTGAAACAAAATATAAACCACCTCATCAAAAATGAAGGTAAAATACGGCTAAAGTTGTCAGCTCGCGGGCCACGAGCGATATGGCAGGATAAAACACCCCAAACATTTCTACAAGATACAGAGAAAACCCACACAGAGAAACACTCAAGCAGGCAGTAAATATACACAAAGGCAACTAGGATCTTTCTACAGCATCAGATTCTAATACTTCACACAGCTTTGTCAGAAAGGTACATGTGGCTTCTTTGAGGATGAGAAATGTCATCTTGGTCACATGGCAGGTTCAGTCTCTGAGAATCATTGTACCTTACAAACCAGTTCTAGGGTGACGTTCAGTCTGGCAGTGTAGGAAGAGAAAGCATTAAGAATACCTTAACACAATGAGTCAGTCCTGGCACTTCGAACCTGCAGCTATCCTGAATGAATAACTGAAAGCTGGAGACCTTGAAGCTCTTAGGCTGGAAAGCTGACTGTCTACTTCTTCTCTTTGGTGGGGTTTGGTCCTTAAGGATAAGATTTTAAAATATTCCAGCTTGATGCTTTGCATGTATGTGCCTGTTTCTATCAGAAAATGTCTCGCTTGTGTTTTTTCTATGTTTCATGTAAAAACGAAAGAAAATTTATCTTGCTATTCACACTTTTGGAGGTGGGGAGAGATACAGGCTTTTATTCTCCTCCCAGTACTTTGCTGCTGCTTTTACCCTCAAAGTACTGTAAAACAGGGGTGCTTAGCCATCCCTGCACTGACCACTGACTACTGTCACACCTCTCCCAGAAGCAGAGCCTTGAGGGAGGCCGTGGAATTTAGTTTTCAGTGCACAGTTCCCCGATTACATTCATCTTTGTTGTTTCAGTAGTTTCTCTTAGATACAGAAGATTGATAAGAACATTAATGGTTAATTCTCATGCCTCCCTCCAAAAGCAATAGCATTTCCACATTTCTAGGGTAGTTTGCATTGCTGAAAATAATGAACTCTTCAAAGCATTATAAATATATTCACAGCTTGGAAAGATAAGCGAGGGGCCTCCAAGGACGGTACATGAGCTAGAAGTGATGCCCTGAATGACTTGATGAGATGGTACAGCGGAGGTGCCATGCTGGGGAGCTGCAAGATGACTCTAGGGGAAAGCAGCAGCGGGGAGGGCAGTTGGAAATGTCGAGTATTGCACAGGGTTTGACAAAATGCTGCGTGGTCAACCCATTCACTAGAGCATCCTTGTCCCCTGCATAGCTCTCCAGTTCTACATTGGTCCGTAATAACTGGAACTGCTTGTGCTATGCGTTCCTTCGGCAGTGCAGTAGAAGGGAATGGCAGTATTGTTACAATATCACTACGGAATAAATTGATTGCTATCCACTGAGAAAACTACATTTCTAAGCACACACGGCAGTCACAGTGATACACAGAGCAGTCTTTCAAGACTCTTATGGAATGACTAATAGCTTCATAATAGTGCCATTTACTACATAGTAACATTTAAAACATTTAAAAACTCCTCCTGAAACGAGCATCTAGTATACAGAAGAGGTTGCTTCAGTTTTCTAGAACTTGTTCTTTGTTTTCACTTTTTTTTTAAAGGACAAATTAAAACTTAAGTATAAATAGTATATAAAAGGTCACTAGCTGTTCTCTTTTGGCTTACTTTGAAGTGCATTTAGAACTATGGCTAAATTTTGTCATCTTCTGATGGGATTACAATACTGTCTGTTTACCATGAAACTATTTTGTATAATAAACTCACACGGCTGTGTCTAAAAAATATTCTGCATTCCTTCTAATCTGAGTTAGTATAATAAAATATTTTGTTACAAAGTCTAATGTGCAAACTCATTATAATGTGAAATCGTGGATGGAATTCACAGTATGCAAATTTTGTATAAAGGTGATAATGGAGAGCTACTCTTGTTTTCATGGCAGCATTTTATTACTGCTGCATCTCCCTCTTCCCCCTCCCTGCACAACTTCTGCAGTGGTCTGTCTTTGTATGTTAGATGAAAGTGTTGCCTCCTATGGAACTGCTTCCTCAACTTTCAATCTAAAGCCACTTCAGTCTGTTATGTGTTTGCTTTGGAATATATACAAAAAAATTATATCCTGGCTTCTGGCTACATCTCCATGAGGTCAGCCATGGAACTGCTCAAATCATGCTAAGTTGCCTGTGAAAGAAGTCTACCCAATTGGATTTGCCCCTCCAAGATTCACTGTGGACGTGAAGTGTGTTATTAGGATGGTCCAGTTGAAAGCTCAGATTTAAGTTGTCCTTTAAGATGTCAGTGTAACACTACTAGTGCCTTACAAGTTGGATATTTTTTTTTTCTGGAATGCAGACGATACAATAGTTACCCTATAATATAGTATCAGCTCTCCTATATCTCAGTCAATTTACATAATTTAAAATAGAACATCTTATTAAAAACATCTAGATATACACAGATTAGGAAACGCTTACAACATACAAATACACAAACTAGAAATAAATTCTCAGCATACTGGTGTATATATACAACTGTGTGATACAATAAATAATTTCTGTCATGCTCTATCTACACATCATATTGCTTAAAAGAAGAGTAGATCTGGGGCGGGCAGTGGTGAAATGAAGCGCCTTTAAAAGGCTCTCTACATTTAAATTTGTGCAAATTAAAATGGGAATTTAAAAGTACAACTGATCTGTGTTAGAAACACATGGCTGGAAATGAAAGGACCCATATTACTGAGGTATTTACAGATACTGGCTAAAGAGCACTATGTGGGCAAATGCAGAAAGGCTTCTTCTTCGTCTTCTCCTTTTTCTTCTCCATAATTTAATTTAATTTAATTTACTTTACTTTAATTTACTTCTTGACTGCCAGCATGGCATCTACCTCCTCCTCGGGCTGTAGGGTGTGCCACTGTGCAATGGGCCGCCGGGGGTTGGCCAGCATGTCTGACCAGTGCCGCAGCTCCGCGCCGGTGCTGTTGTAGCCCACAAAGACTTTCCCGATGGCATCGTTCTTGCCAATCTTGTCATAGTCCAAAACAGTCACAACAATTTGCACTTTCTGTAATGAGACAGAGAAAGAGCAGTGAGCATGACAGTAAGGGGAAGGCTGGCAGGGATGAATGTGGGGACAGCCAGCCATGGAGAAGTCATGAAGGGGGACGTGTGTGACAGCTGGAATAGATTCCCCTAATGAGAAGAAATTCAAACTTTTGTCTTTGCTTCTTGTGAGCCTTCCAAATAAAATTAGGTTTACAATCTCTCTGTTAGCTTGAAACTTGCCCCCTTGCATTGAATAGCTGCATATGGAAATCGAGGTTGCTTTTCCTTTAACAGATTAACAATTTACAGGTAAGTTAATTCAAAACTTGTGTCATTTTACACCCTTATTTTTTAAGTAAATAAGTTAGAGCCATTTTTGAACTTCAGCTGTTATGTTTGCAATGCTGTACTCTATTCTGTTAGTTGCTTTTCTACTTAACATCTCTCACCCATCCATCCAGCATGCTAGTCAGGTATTTTCAAACACATTTAGAAGATAGCCCTTATGGTTATTATATACACACACACACACACACGTGTTCTCATCTCTATGCATGTGTGTGTGCACTTGTGCACACATACAAGCATGCCTGTATACTGTGTATATTCTATGTATTTATAGGGAAGTCTAGAAAACAGGCTGGCTGCTTAAGGGAGTTGGAATGGATGTATAAACCCCCACTGTCTTGGGGCTCTGACACACCAGCACTGCCTATGACTGAGCTGACGCTGGAGTGCCACTTCTGTAGGAATGGTGACCTCTGGCAACCAGGATTAAACAAGTCCCACACAGTTTGTGCGAGCCCATCTGTCACAGCTCATAGACAACTTTCCATCCATTTAGGCTGGGGCACGCTGGGAGGTGTTCGAGCCAGGCATTTATGTTTGTAGTTGTGTGCACATACACACAACTCCTCTCCTTCAGGTCTTTAATATTTGTCTAAAGAGCATAAACAGCTATTCCTTCAGTGGAGTGGTGTTCTTTCCCAACAGCACCTAAGACTTTCACAGTCTAGGGGTGACTTTACTAAATTGTAAACACTTCTCCTTATAGAGCTTTATTGTTAAAGATGAACATACAGTTCTTTTCCTGATTCCAATGTGAGCTTCCTGAATAGAAGAAATGCCCTGAAACACATTTCCAGAAAAATCTTCTGTTCTCTAGAGTTAGGTTTTTAAATTTAGACCTTTAAATGTATCTACAATCTGGACCTCTTACTAGAATGATTAATTTCACGGCTTGTAATAGGATTATCTTTTAAAAGTAGCAAGACCAGGGTCATGAGGTTTATTTTATAAAGTCCATTTCCTTACAGGACTGTACAATTCAGTAAGCCACAGAAAGAGATGATTCCAACAGGCACTAAAGTATTTATACAGTTGTTGATGACAAAAGTATACATCAAACTCAAGGTTTTCCCTCCCCAGAGCACTCATGATAAAAGGCAATATCCCAAAGCCAGTATTTCTAGGTGCCAGAATTACATTTCAGTGTTGCTGTTTGCAATACACTCACTTTTAATGGTACCTCCCCAAATGAACACTTATGTTTTAGATGCATGGTGCAATCACAGATATAAAAAGTAAGCATGAGACTATTTCTTTGCACTACAAAAAAAAAAAAAAAAAAGCTTGCCTGCTGTACCTAGAAGCTTGGGGGTTAGTTATTACTGGATTTTTTTTTTTTGATGTTAATCATAAGACAAAAATGAGCACTGTAAATGAAAGACCCTTTTCCTTGCTCTATAAAGATGTAAGAACAGCCAGCTCAGATGATTAACTTGGAGATGATTCTCCCCTCGTGATCTCTGGACTAACCCTACGGAGAAATGTGAGTATCTCTTTGCCTTTGTACCGCATATTAAAGGAGGAGCTGCATGGCAAAACCCAAGAGGTGCTAGTAGAAAGCACTGCCTCTCCTAATAAACACTTGGATTAGAAGTTTCCACGGTGTGATTAAGCCCTTTGGACTGAAAGGGCCTGGAGACACTGCTGCCCACACAGGCAGTCTGTTTTGCATGCGGCAAAACACGTGCCTGATCTGCCAGCAGCAACAGGATTTGACTTCCCAGTGGTGTTGTCCCATTATCCTTGAAGACATCACTTTCTTTCCCTTAAGAGCCAAAACCCAGTCACTGTAAAATTGTTGAAAATGTTAATGTTTGGCTCCTTTAAAATTACATAGATGTACTGCCACTGACCTGCTTTCCCGCTATGACCTCTCTTCATTCTCCAACAATCAAAAAACTTGTATAACCATTTTTTTTTGACTGTGAAAGTTTGCTTAATAAGTTTTGTATGAATTGCACAAAAGTCACAGTGATCCCTACCATATTAAGTCTAGATAACATTTAAAATCTGTTTTTCTAATGATGAAATCACTTCAGTATCCATGATGAAGTAACTTCTAAATATAGTCTTTTATAACTAACTCAAAATACACTGGCAAATGACCAAAGTCCATAACTGCAGATTTAAAATTGGGGCTATATAGTCAAGTAGATAGCTAAAAAGTCATTCTAATAAACTTATTTTTTTAAAAAAGGCAAAAATTTAAACATCTAAATCACAAACTTTTTAAATAAAGTACATCCACCCCCAAAAATGACTTGGGATTAGAAGGCAAAATGGTCAAGTACCAAGAATGCCCCTAACCATGCCAAAGCTTTGATGGGGTAATTTGGAGGTAGCCATTCCAGCTCTTCAATCTTGTCCCTATTTGGAAATCAAGACATTCATTGCCTAAAGTGCCACTTGATTTGATTCATCTTTTTCTTGCCTGTGGGTCTTTGATCCCTGTTATGAGATCTTTCACAAGCACACACCAGCTTTCATTAAAATCAAGGGAAATTAGCCCCCACTAGATTTCCCACTTTTTGATTCCTAGAGTCCACAGACACCTGTACATGCAGTAGAAATTCTAAACTGACTAGTCATGCATCCAAGTTACTGTTCCCATGCTTCACCTTGTCTAGTTTTATTATCTTTGTTAGTACCAAGTCAATAAAATGCAAGCACACAGTTTTACTTGAAAGATAGGCCATGGCTCCTGGGCTTCTCTCCAGCCCAGTTGCTATCAAAATCCAAGATACAGAATGTGAAAACCACATGTACCATGCTCTCATCTAATCAAGAGGGGGCTCCCAGTTTTGTCCAAGCAATTTGAACCCACTAAAACTTTTAAACTACAAGTTTAAAAGCATGGCGCCTAACTTATACCATGACCTCTCTTACAATCCACAAAAGGATGTATTCCCAGACATTTTAAATTATCGTCATTTATACTGGGAGGCCCTTGAAAGGACACTTTCCCCACTCAGCTCCATGCAGAAATTTGTTGTACTTGTTGTATTGCTTAACATCTCCACAGTCCAGGGGCTCCATGGCTAGGTGGGAAGCCAGCATGCAGTTCTTTTCCCACACGGCTCCTGAGATGGTTAAAAAAAGGCTTCCCTCTTGAGATAAAAGACTAGTTAACATCAAAGGAAGTTAATTCTTTCTCATGAGAGATGGCTTGCCTCCCAGTAGCTCAAAGATAGGCAACTGAGTCCCTGAAAAAAATTACACGATGCTTTGTCCTGGTATTTCCCACTGCTAATGGAGGCGATTTCCATCTCACTGTGCTGATTTCTGAGACCCTTAATTTTAGGTACTGAACTCTGGGAGTACCATCTGGACAACTACTGGAGCTCTCTTGAGGTGCTAAGAGAACAGGTACTGCAGTACTGACCACTGAGATTCTCAAATGTCTTTTTCCAAGGGACGTAGGAATCACTGGATTTTTCATAGAGTAGTGAATAACTGAAAAAAAGCTGTGTATGAATTAGGTGTTTTACTTAAGGGGGTGCTGCAGTGCTTTCATAAAACAGGGCAAATAAATGCATATGGAACACAAATTTAACTGATAATGCCAATTTATTATTTCAATAATTTAGGGAAAAATGTTATATATGGCTTTTCTTTTATCCCTATACCTTTTTGCTGGCACATTCCTTCACTATCTCCCTGTGGATTTTTTTTTTCCCAAATCCATTTCTGTTAACAGAAAATGTCAGTTATCCATTTCTCACTGATGAATCAAAGCTTCATAAGTACTTCACATTTTATCATTTCCCTCTTGAAGCAGTCACACTCATCTAATGTAGCACAGGGCTGGCACCTAGGTGCTAATGAAGGCATGCACATGTGATAATTAACAAGATTCCTGTTAAATATTTATAAGGGCTGAGAAATGGAATGCAGAGGGAAGACAAAACACTGTTTGACATTACCTGAATTTGCTCGAATGGTACTTCAAAGCTGAAAGACTCATTGTAGTAGGGATTCAGAGTGTTCTTTTTAATTGTAGTCTTCTTCTTTTTCAGCCTCTTACCATTCTGCATCAGATGGATCTTCACATAGGGATCTAAGCATTCAAGAGAAGAGGTAGAGCTAAGAAGGAGAGTTCAGTGTATTTTTTACAAATTTTTAATCCCATACATGTAAGAGTAGATTAAAAAAAAAAAGAGACAACATTTACAGCTTGTATTTAAACAAATTCTTAATTTCTACTATGGAAAAACTCCTGTACAATTGTGAAGTATTCCTGATGGGAAAAGGTACAAAGTATTGCATTATCTCCTTAACATCATGAAGGCGGAGTAAATTCCACCTAACTTTGTTCCACAGCTCATTAACTATCCTGCAAGCATTTCTTAGAAATGGTTTTTGAGGTGGTTTTCCCAAGACCAGTGAGTGCTGCCAAATGTACACAGCCAGGTACAGGGCTGGCGTGGCTGGATGCTCCGCAACCACCTGGCAACTACACCCATCACTCCTGGGGCAGGTGCTGCACTGTGGTTTTCCTGTCCTCTGTCATCCCTGGTGAGCTGTGACTGACAGGGTCCAGCAGGGTCCAGAGCTGTCCGGCAGGAAAGGACTCTGCCCCTTCAACACCAGCCCTCTGCCTTAGTGCTGCACACACCAGAGCCCAGTGGGGGCCACAGTGCTGGTATAAACTACAGATTGGCTTTGCCTCTCCCTACTGAATTCCCATTATCATTTCAAACAACTCCTGGTTTGAGGTAACAGAACTCATCTGGTACCAAATCAGGCATTCCTCACACAAGCAAAACTTTCCTGGATATTACAGTGCTGATGAGGTATCTCAGTGATGACACTTTCAATGGAAGTTTTGCCTGCTTAAAAGAATAGCACTGTGAGTCCTTAATACATTACATGTTGCTGTTTGGAGAGTGAACTAGCATTCTTCCATGGAGCTGGTAATTAGCAGTACCCTCACTGAGTTCAGCTATTTTTCTGTTTAGGCTTACCACGAAGCAACATTTGAGGCATCTCAAGCTCATACTTTTCAACAACTTGTATGGTACTGTCACCAAAATTTGGGTAGGTACCTCTTTGGCTTTAGGCAGCTGAACTGTGATGCAGATCAAGGCAGGCTTCCCTCGAGTGAGCTGGTAGGAGCTACATAAAATGCCTGCCAGACGTAAGTCACTGTCTTGGGGTGACTCCATCATGTATATCCCCNCCTGCAGCATAAATAAGGGAGCTTGAACAATGCAAACTATCAAAGGAGAGGGCTTCTCCTTTCTCTCCTGAGAAAAGGATGGGGCTACAGAAAGACACATGAACACTGCACTTACTATGAGCATGCCATGCTTTATGATTCTGCAATGAAATTAATTATTAGAGTAATTGCACTCTTCTACAGTCACAATAAGCCTTTCTGTGGAAGAGCTGGGTGTTCAGGACAGTTAAGCTACTGGAGTCACTTGATCACAGTCTACGGTTCCTCTGAAGGGAGCATAATTTTGGTAGTAGATTCTTCAAGAGAGCAGACAAGGGTATAAAAAGATCCAATGGTTCTGAGAAGGAGTTAGAGAAATTCTAACTTAGAAATAGGCACATAGTTTAGTAGTAAGACTGAAACAGCTGGAGTAGCTTCTCCAGTGGTGAACTCTCTGTTACAGAGGGTTAAGACTCCTTCTCCCTCAAAAGACTCAAAGTTCAAACAGAAATTAGATCTGGGTAGGTTTACGCTTCAGGCAAGATGGGATTGTAAGCGTTCCTTGTGGCTGCACAATGTATGAATTAAAGAGTATCAAGTGAAGAGCAAAATGCTAGCAAAAAGTCAACAGAGGTCTATTTCTTTTTTAATACTGAGTTCAACATCACTGCACACAGGGTTTTGAAGATGGAAAGGAGGCAAATCTGGACTTCTTCAACATTAGTTGGTACTTGAGTAAAGCTTATGACTTTTCCTGAGGCTCCATACAGAATGCAAAATTGTGCTAACTTCATAATGATGGTTTAGGTATACCTAATACATACTAAGAAAGTTTAGTAGTCAATGAGTCAGCGGTAGAGTGTTAAGAAATGAGAATGAGATAAGATGCTGTAAAAATACAATTTGAGTTACTAGACTGGAAGGCTAAACAGTACAGTAATACATTGCTATTAAGGGTACTAGAACGGAATAATTTATTAAAATAAATGCAGGTGATATAAGCCAATTCTTTGCTGATCTGTCCCTTTGCACAGACAATATACACAGGTTTGATGATTATTCATGTCCTCAAGGAACTGTACAGTAAGATGTATAAAATGATGCAGAAATATTCCTATATTGAAAACAAAATCTGTATTTTGGAGAAGAATATTTTCAAACTAGAAATCAATGTGTGTGGATACTTGTACATCTATGAGTACGTTTGTTTTAAATTATTTGCTTCTACTGACTTTCTATAGTTTCTATCTCCATGCTTGTATTAGAGCAAAACCTGACCCAGACAACTCACAGCCATGGGACAAGACCTACAAGATACGTTTCTGTGGTTTCTTTTTCATGTCCTGATCAGTTTCTTCTGTTTGTCAGTCTGAGGAGTTGAGTTAGGCTCAGTCAAATGCCAGCTGTTTAGTAGGAAAGACCCAGTGGTGCCACTGTAGTGCAGAACTGAGTGGCACAGGCACCAAATGGAGCACAGAATGGGGCATCACATGATAAAATAATCCAATTTTCTTTCACCTGAGGGTGAAACTGTCATCCTAATCCAAATACAAATCTATCACTTAACTGAAGCCATGTTCCTTCTTTTCTAGTTTCACAGGAAAGTATTAAATAAGTTTACTCATCACAAACGTTTAAAATCAGAACAAGGTGTCCAGCTCAAGTAAGTGGATGGGCCATTAGAGATTTTGGCTGAGTTTATCCTCATTAGATGGTATATCCACTTCCTATTTTTTGAAGTATCCTGATCCTAACTAATTTGCCCCTCTCCTCATTCTTCTGTGTCCCATACATGAGCCCCTCCATCACTGCACTATCTTGAGTAACATTCTCCCATGTTCCACAACATTAACTCCCTCAGCTCCCCAGTAATCTATTTGCTTGCACTCTACACAGAAAACCTGATACCTAAGCACAGACTTTCTTGTGACTTCATGAATAAATCTCTGAAAAAGACAGATTCTCTTCCACTAAATAACAGAAGCTGAACTGCTTGGAATCAATTACTGGAAGAAGGGATGATAATCAAAGAAAGCAGAACCTCTGGGAAGTGCCAGTCTCCAGTGATTTTTGTGAGATAAGGTTTAGTGCTAATGAAAACGTTTCTCCTCTCTACTTGCAACATAACCTCAGTGCTGGCCCCATTACTCATGCTGAGTAACACTTTAACATGTAAATAGTCTCACTGAAGAACTACTAAGGATGACAGAACTGATATTACATCCCTGCAATGATAAATTGCCTGTTAAGTGCCTAGCCTGGTCATAAAGGGCAATGCCAATGAAAATAAACAAGCATTTCTCTTTATGTACCCCGGACAGTTATCTCATTACAGAGTAAATATCTATCTTTAGTCAAATAGATTACACCCCAAAATACTCATTTCTCTCAATGGGTAAACATCACTGTTTTTTTAACCAGTTTGATTCCTTTCAAGTAAACAGGGATCTAGATCCACATTACATTCACAGGTACCTCTGGATGGACCACACCCATCTATCTGGAAGAAAAGGTGTTGCACCCATATGTCCCTCTGCTGAAAGAGATAAAATAGCTTTGTGTCCCTTGCATTTTAACCAGTATGTGGGATTAAATAAAATTGTGCTATTTATTCCCTCATTAATGGTCTACCCAGGAATGCTAAAAAGATGTACAATTCACAACTAATTGTGCATTGTGGATTCTACAGTAATGTGTCAACGGAGGCTGGATGAACTGCTTTTAAAGTGTGGGGGGACCAGCTGACACATTCTGTTTCCCTGAAGTTTGCAGTCAGATGCCAATACATTATTTAAGAAGTAATTGACATGGTATGTAGTATCAAGACTTCTACAGTAATCTGGACCATGAGGCACATACATATACACACAACTGGAACCCTCTTAAAATAACAACTAGTTACAGACATATTGTAGACAAGATGCATTTAGTTGTTAAAGAGATTTTACAAAAGCAAACTTTAAAAGGAAAAAATACTACAACTAAAAGAAGAAAATTGTGGCAAAAGACAATATGTCAGGAGAAGGTAGAACTTGAGAATGACTGTTTTTCAAGATGAAAAATGTTAGAGGGGTAAGTAGCTAATGAAAAATCATTTTCCACATAGGTAGGAGAGAATTCAGCACACAAATTTCCATTTGTATGGATCTTCAGAAAAAAAGCATCAACAACATATTCACCTTGGGATGGTTTTACTACAATGGTTTATTCTGAATGCAAACAGAGGACAATGCCCATCCTTCAAAAAATAAAATTAAGGCTTCTGTAATCTAATCAAAATATGAAAAGGAAAGCACCTAGAAGTTGATAAATTTGAAAAATGCCACAGGGATAACAGTGGAATTGATTGGGTGTGCAGTACAGCCCCAAAGCTGTGGGCAGGGGGAGCGTGATGGTTTAAAGAAAAAAATCCCATGCAGGTCTGTGCAGTTAGATCACAGAAAACCTTCTACAAGCCTTGAGAAAGCATTACAAGATTAACAGGAAAAAACTGAACCAGAACAAACTAGTCATAGATACAGCTGAATAGTTTAATATGACAAAACATTGTAATAAGATGTTCTCAACTACAATGTAGAAATGGAGAACAAATACGGTGCCAGAACTGCCTCCAGCTGTATTTTTGTCTTCAAAATGTTCAGGATAACTGGGTGCTTATTAGCACGTGTTTTTTCCCATCAGAAGAAAATTCATGCGCAACCATGCCAAAGCTCAACATCATTGACATTTAGAGCAAAAGTGTCAGCAGACAGTGGAGTTTCCATTCCAGGAAGCAGAATGAATTCCTGAAGAGCTTGGAAATTGATTCAAGAAGTAAAGAAAATGAGGTCTGGAAATGCAGCTTTACAAATAGCTGTGCAAATGCAGTTAGGACAGAGGTGACGTGCAGGGTGCATTGTTATTTCCAGGCTAAAGAGCCACTCTCATCCAGCAACACAGCAGCAGGGTGGAAAGCCAAGGAAAGACCATGCCAGAGGCTTAGACCAGAGCTGGAGCAGGGCTGGATTCAATACTGCACCCTTAGCCTGTCCCCCTTCTGTGCAAACAGGTTTCAGGTGAAGTTCTCTTGGCAGGCAATGGGGAGAATAGCCATTTACTACAGCAAACAACTTCATTTTCAATGGAGACTGTACCCAGGATGGAGGCCGGCAGCAACGGCCATACCTGTGTGCCTTTGGAGAGGAACAGCAGCACAGGCCAGAGTTGGGCTATGGAAAGCAGCAGGGCTCTAAGAGCAAAGCAAAACAGGAAGAACTTTGCTGGGAGTTCCCACAGATTTGCAGATTTTTTCCCAAGAATCATGAGACATGCTCCCTCTGTGGGCATATAAACCCTTCCTCCCAAGGGAGAGGGACAATTCACACGATGCCTGTGGCATCCAGGCCACGGATAATTTCCCCTGATTTTTTTCTTCTGTATATTCGTGTTTGGATGAGAGCGGATAAAAAAAGTCTCTGAAGTAATGAGTTTAGAGTGGTACTGTGCCTGGATTATCTGAGCTAGTATTTTTTCAGATGAATGGAAAGCTTTGAATGGGAAGGAAAGCCAGAGGGGGAAAAAACAGTATATGGTACAATGACTAAGAAGAAGCACAAGTACCTTCTAGACTGCATAAAAATTATAGTTTATATTCACTGACACAAGCTGTTAGGCCTTCTACCTTCCTCCACAAATGAGCAAATTAAAGTTAGGACATTATTTTTAAGGAGCAGCTGATGTCCCAAGAGAAATACTGGAAAACACTCTCACACTGGAAACAATCCTCTTGGCATAAACTATATGGTTTGTAAGGTTTTTAAAATCAGATTTCCTTAAAAACAGGACTTTTTTTTTAAAGTTCATTTGCTACATAATGTCCAATCCTCAGCTAATGCTGATATTTTGCTACTCTCATCACACTTTCCATAACCCCATGAGGCTGGCTGCAGATTACTTGATTTTATGGGCCAAGTCTTTAGCTGTAGCCAGTACTTGAGGGAGAGGTGAGTAGCAAAAAGTATTTGCTTTAGGTTCCTGTGCAGTATCTATGCCAGTCCTGACCCCAGCAAATCAATTCTAAAATTCCTTTTACTAAGGGGGCTGAGGATTGAGGGGTGGAGACACTCCCAACACCACCCAGTACGGTACTGGCCATGAATGGATTTGGGAAGTTGCAAGCAGTCCAGATGGGCTGTCAGAATGGCCATGACAGCTGTGAACAGTTTAACCCTAAAAAGCTCGTATCACACTTGCCAGTGTCTGTCATGCCATGGAGGGATGCTCCAGTGCACACACACAAATCATATTGTGTGTCACAGTGTAACAAGTTAGATGACTTCGGATTACATACTTCCACCAGCATCTTTAAAAGAAGGTACTGTGAGACTGGGTAATTTATAAATGAAAACATTTGTAGTTTCACATTCAATAACATTAGACAGATTCTCATAGGAATAATGGAGTCCAGGAATCCATTTATAGTGGGGAGGAAGGGGTTGGTACTTAGAGAAGTAACAACAGCCTGCCTAGAATGAAAAGAGTTAAAAGGAGAGTGTAGTAAAGAAGTCTCAAAATACCAACTCTTCACTGGTGTGCAGTTATATGAACATCAAGTTGCTATTGAAATGCTGAATTCAGAGAACCAGGGAGCTTTGGGAAGAAGGAGGTGCTGTAAAACCAACAGCCAGCTAACAATTCCCTCACCCAAGAATCCCAAACTGAGGTTGCTGAACATGTAGAGCTGACAGCGGGAACAGAAATGTTCACAGTGGCCTAAGGGCTATTCACCCAGCTCGAGTCTGCAATTCCACCCACAGTGCTTCCAACTGGAACATAACAACAAATGTTACAGTGCCAGATGGGGAAAGTAGTAGAAAACTAAAAAAAAAAGGCAAAAAAAACCCGCAAAAAAAGGGCCAAAACTCTTATTTAAAACCAGCACAAATTAGTGCTTATGAGCCTATGATTAAGTTTACTGCCAGAGCAAGGACAGCTGATCTGTCTGTTGTATCCAAGGGGTTCATTTCAGCAGAGTTACACACAGGCAAAACAAATGGTTTTGTAAAGTGCAAGTGTGGGTTGAACCAACAGGAAAATGCACCTTAAGTTCTGGCTGTGGGTAAACACAGAATACTTTTGTGGACAAGCAAAGCTACTCAGCCAAGCACCTTGTAAATGTGATTACATGGAAACTACATGCATCAAAGCAGTAAACCTTGTTCCCCTGTATTTGCACCAAAAGGGGAGGAACTGACTGCTCATGAAGCTTGAATGTATCGAGGAGGGGGAGAGACAGCATGGCATTGTAAAATTTTAACACACTGGAGAAGGGCACCTGCAATCTCAGAGAGTAGTAAATAAAGAAATAGAAATGCATATTGCAATATCATGCTTGTATACAAGTAGAAAGAGTACAATAGCAACTACAATGGAGGATTTATATCAAATAGTGGGAAGGTATTAATTTGAGCTGCTGACATAGGCAGACTCTCCAGGACAGGAATCCAGATTGAAACCAGAGCAAACTGGCAATACCTCAGGCAGCAAATTCCAGCAGACTGCTGAGTTAGAATTTAGGTAATGCCTTTTGATGATACAGAGAAAAAGAAATGAAATTTTTATTTATTAAATTGATGGCAGTTAAAATATCAGAAGATAATACACAGCGGCTTAGAGAGATTCAAAAGACGGTCCTCAAGCGAACTGGGGAGGAGGGAAGGGGGAATACACATGGACTGAGGAATAACACCAGCCACAAGAGTGAAGAGAGAATCAGAAGCACAGATTACAGAGCACCCCAAACACCCCAAGTTAAAAAGCAGTTCTTGTGGGATGTCTTAGCTGAAAACAGTAGGAGCTTGGGTACGTAATGATGTTCTGCACTGGACTGTCAGTGAGAGCCTTGAAACCCTCCAGAGCTGGGCTGGTTTGGGGACAGAGCTGCCCCACCTCACTGAGGCATACACTGCTGAGTGGAGGCCACAATCCAAACACCAGGTGGAAAAGAGAGCACACTGGGAAGCACTGGGTGGCAAGAGCTGGGGTTTGGAAAGGCAGACACTAGGGTGGAGAGCTGCCTCAATACGTCTGCATAAAGTATGATGGACAGGAATTACACTTCATGTTTTCAAGTCTCCACTGTTTTCCTACAGCTGTGCCAGCTTAGGGGTTTTTTTACTTATTTTCTTTTAGAAAATCAAGCAATTAAACACAGGTTTTTGCTCTCTACCTGCCTTTTGCGGATAGCCAAGAGGTTAAACTGCTTATTGCTGATTTAGGGTATGTTCTTCAAGGCTCTCTGTGCACTGATGGAATCCAAATCTACATTTCCCACCTCTTGAGAGAGCAAGACAAGGCTGTAAGATACACAAAACAGGTTCTCAGTCTGCTCTGCTCAGTGCTCCTTTCAATTACTCAGTGAAGTGAAGGCTGGTGGCAGGTCCAGGTTCATTCAGTACCCTTATTCATCTTGCCTGTGTGATCATCACCTATGACCCTCTGCTCTTGTGGATATTTACTACATAAAGCTATTGGACTAAATCCTGGGGTGATGGTGGAGAGGCATCAGCTTTAGGAATCCCAGCAGGTGATGCTGCTGAATGGTGGTGTGAACATCAAGATTTTAGGGGACTTGAATGAAAGAAACCTGGGGGACTGAAAAAAGCTTTGGTTAGTCACGAACTTCTATTTGCATGACGATATTTTTCTGTACTTCCAGGCTTAAATAGCTAGGAAGGAAAATTAGTGTGCCATATAGAGACGAGGCTGAGGACAGACACCCAAAAAAACCTGGAAGAACGCAAAACAGTCAAACCAAACCATGTAGTGAAAGGCTGGACTAATAGAAAGCACTGACTGAAAGGAAGTAATGCCAGTCAGAAAGAACTGCAGATGATATCTATTAAAAAAAAAAAAAATTATCATGGCAGAGCAATGAAACACCTTTACTTAGGACAAATGTTATGGAGACTTAGCATGGCAGGGAGCAACCCTCCTTGTCAATTTTTCTGCTCTGAAAATGTTTTAGGTTTTTTTTCTTTCATAAAGTTCTGATTGATAAACATACTCCTGATTTTAGTTATTTCCCCGCTCCAAAAACCCCACCCATCACAAAGACCCCAAACCCAACAGGTGTGAGGTAAAATAAATCCTAATCTCAAACTGTACTGAGAACAGATCCAGTATTACTGGGTAGTAAAGAAAACCACATCTGAGTGTCAGTATTGACTCCAAGGAATTCTTCAACCCTGAAACACAGAGAAAGTCTATTAAAAACAAAAATTGGTCTAACTAGCATATTAGCAATTTACTGTAGCAAGAATATACATTTTGTAGTCCCAACTCTCCAAGTCAACACTGCCACAGAAAGGTTTTATAGCCTGACTGCATGCCAGCATGGCACTACTGTGTTGTGATTGTCTTTACATGGAAAAAAGCGAATATACCCTGCTTAGGGGTAATCTGTGTACTCTTCCACAGAGGGTTAGAAGCAACACACTCAAAACCAGGCAAAGTCAGTTATAAACTCTGTCTCAGATCAAAACCACTGAACTATGATGTTATTTACACATGAAAATTTTCCTCAAATGAGGCAAACCCAGTTACCTCACACTCCAAAATAACATTAGGTGAGTTGGGAAGAGAAGCAGAGGACAGAAAAGATAGAGAAGAAAAGCAGCAGGGAGTTTTATCAACATATGATCGAAAGGGTAGGAAACACCCAATTACCTTAGCTCACACAAATGAGTCACCAGAAAAACGCAAGCCAATAAACCGCAAAATAATTCTGATGCTTTTAATAAAAACCTAGCGTTGCCACTTTATAAACTGCTTCTCTCATCCACGTAAGCTTTCAGTCCCAGACAATGTGAAGAAGGTTTTTTTTTTTTCATTCTGATGATTAACCTAGAAATAGCACAGAGCTAATACCGCAGGAATGCTGCAGCAAAGAAGGCATAGAAAAAATAATTTTACAACATCAGTGTCTACCAGGTAAAGCAGCCTGATCTGAACTCTTCACAGCTGAGAAACCAACCCTAATTATGCTTTATCAAGATTGATATTTATTTTAAGAGCATATCAAGACTTTCAAACTACATTTCATTTATCAGTGGCTGTATGTATAAAAGGATTCTATCAACATCCAGTTCTCAGTCTCAATTTAAAATAATACTCAGTACTTTTTCTACCTGCAGAGTTTATATTTATATAAATCTTAGTTCTCATTATTTTTCTGTTGGATTTGAGCTTCAAAGAAAAAACCATAAATGGAAGGAAGAAGATACGTAATTGTAGTCTTGCTTTTAGCCTACAAAACATGCATTCATAATTACTTGCAGAAAATACCCAACAGCTCTCTTTCCCCTCCTATCCCTGCCTCCCAACACATCCAGTGCCTGTTAAGCAGGATTTTGGGAATTCATTTAGGCTATTTGTGGCACCTAATTTTAGCGTGACTTAGAGGATCAGACTCTTTATTGCCTCAACACACAGACCACCCATCCCATATATGAAACCTAAGGCAACCCACAATACAGTTTGTTTTTTGAACCTCTTTAAACACAGAGGCCACAAGAAACCTTTCCCTATTCCTGGCTCAGAGCCACGGCTAAGGACAAGCTCAGCTGATGGGCTTCCTGGCGGTGAGAAGACTCCTTGAATACTGCAAGGCAAGAACTGCATCTGCTCAGAGAGTGGAAAGGGCTATTCTGGATAATGTTTACCAATATTGTTGGGAAAACCAGTTTTGTTTGGGATTAAATTTAACCACGGTAAGGAAAAAGAGAACAAAAGCAGATTTAATTGGGATGGACAATATCTTCGTCTCAATCCCATCACGAGAAATTACAAGGCGGGTTAAATTTATCAGCAATTTTAACTGAGTTCAGCTAAATTATATCTGTTTTTCAAAAATGACAGCTGAGTGAAAACCTGTTTTTTAGAATCCACAAACCCCCCAAGGTTTTAAAAGCCTGAAGGTCAGATTTTTAACTTGAATACTTGCAGAGGAAGGGCTGGGAGGCTGCACGCCTGCTCACATTCCTGCCGATTACACATAATGAGAAGCAGTGACCTGAAACTTAAGGCAAATTTTTACTTAGACAAGAGTAACATCAAGATTATGTTTACTGAAGAGTCATGGAAGTGCTGAAGTCCTTGGGAGAACAAACTGTTTGCTTTGTTTTTTAACTCCAGACAAGTTACAAGAAAGAACAAGATGAGGAGTTACTTAAGGGCTAAGATTCAAGGAAAAGAACAAGCGTTCAAGGCCAACAGCATCTGCATTAAGAACACTCTGCTGCTGAGAACATTAGTCCTGCTATAAGACAAGGGGACAGATAACTTAAAAAATGGTGCCATTAGGTGAGAGATGGAAGTATTTATAACACGACCAATAGCTCATGCCCCAAATTCTTCTTCAAATTGTCCCAGTCAGTTAACGGCACAAATGGATATTTGACTGACAGGTTCACCACTGACTGTACACCACTTCAGTTTAAAAGGCAGTCAAACGTGACACAACCTTTCAGAAATCCAAGGGCACATGATAGTTTTCAGCTCAGATACCTGCTACAAATTTATACAGCAGATAGCCAATTTGGTACAAAAGGGGTGGAGTGTGCTTCACTGCCAAACCAGATTGAATCCGGGCAGCTCAGCATATTTCTGCCTGCTACTCCATTGAACAAGATCTTGATGCAGTCTAGCCAATGGATCAGGACCTGTAATAAAATCAAATAACCCAGGAATCCAAAAGGCACATAGGAATTTCTGAAACCCTTTGGTTCTTCAGAATTGAAAGGAGGAGTATTTGAAAAGACAAGCCTGAGTGTCTGTGGTTACTAGATGAGGAGGAGGAGGAGGAAGAAGGAGATGACAGAGGAGTGAAACTGGTGTTTTTATTTGGAATCAATAGATAGAAACCATAGTAAAGGAAAAGTGGATGACACTGCTTCCAAGCCAAGGTAGTACTCGTGTTTAACAGAGAACAGAAATAATTTCAGTGAAACTAAGATCACAAAACAGTATTCTTTTCAAGCATCATTCACCATATTTAGAATAGATTTTCAAAGGCATCAAGTATTTGTAGATGGGTCCGTTTTGAAAGGCACCTAGCACTGGTATGAACATGAAGCAATCAATTCCCCTGGAGTCCCAGGCTTCAGCTTTCCTCTGGAGACTCCTATTGAACATTTCACTGTATTAGTCAGTACCTAGGTGACAATAGCTCTCTTTTTTTTTTTTTTTGCTTGTGAACAATGACAGTCAAGACAGTCACTCAGCAGCAATAAGAAATAATTTAAATTTTTTCTGTTTACTGCACATCCCACAAATGGCAATCAGCAAGCAGTAATATTAAACTTGTGGGTTTCAGAAAGACAAAACACTCTCCTGTTAAAAATGAAGATCACAAACGTTAAAAAGAACATGCTAAGATGAACTGAGATTTTAAGTTAAAAAAAAGCCAGATTTAGCAAACAATAAACCTGTTTTCTGTGATACTTCTAGGAGAGAAAGGGGGAGAGTGAGGGAGTGCCTCTGGTTAGCTTGCCATTAACACAAAGGAAAATAATTGCAGGGCTTAGGGAGGATTTAGCTTTAACAAATGCTTATCACAAAGTCATATCACTGCACACTATTGTTCTGTAGTTGGGATGAAATTAATTTCCAACTCTGCATTAACCTTTTAGAGATCCTGCTTGGTAGAGGAATTTAATCCTTTGGATTTTGGTATATCACCAGCAAAGGCCATTTCTAAATTTGGTGAGGCTGATAAGACTATTACCTGAAGAACTTTTATTAAAAGGAAAAAAAAATAGTTTACTAACAGTGGCTGTTTCAGACCACTGAAAAGCTGAGTGTTGAATCAAATAGGCAAGAAAAACAAAATAAAATCTAGGAAATCCTAATGTTTTTTCAGTTCTCACTACATATTATTCCTCTGTTATAATGAATCCACTGATACTGTGACAGCATGCTCTCAAGCCATACACTAACATAAAAAACTTTATTGTGATGAAGTAGATATTTTCTAAACTTATGAAAAACAGGCCTTCTGATGTGACCAAGAAAGACCATTCAGCTGGGTAATGGGAAACAATTTGTAGCCTTACCACAAAGTAAGGGAAAAGTGGTGATTTAGATAGTAGTAAAAGCAGGAATTTCAGCTCATGTGGGGAAGCCCATTTTCTGATCCTTATTAGTATTAATGCAACAACTGTTTTTGTTGTCCTCTGCAGGACTCTTTCCCTGCTGCATTCCAGGAGCTGAGAGGAGCCCTCTGGAAGCCAGACAAAATCTGCTGTCGCTACCATATTAGGAATCAAACCGAGTAGCAAAAGCCTCCGGCTGAGCGGAGATAAATCAGCAGGGAACACGCTTGCCTCCCAGCCAAATGAGTAAAGCAAAGTGATTGAGGAAACAAAGTAAATAATAATTAAAAAACAAACCCCTGGCAGTAGGAGTGACTAGTTCCTTTTTACTTTTATCATGCTTCTTACTGAAGTATAGGTCCAAACAGGATTTACGGATATGAGCACACTCTGTTCCTTACATTTCTTTATTGCTGCAGAGTGAAATAATCCCAAGACACATATCAATGATCAGCTTCAAATATTTTTAACACATTCTTTTTGGCTGGAAAGACAGCATTAGACTGCAGTGGAGTTTAAATTGCTCTTGACATAAATTTTGGTTTACAGCCAATCTGGTCCTTCCACCAAGATTTCCCCTAATCGCAGATATAGTCACTCTTCCACTTGTGATCAGCCTTGTAGTCCATAGAAAATCCCACCTGAAATACAATGTTTGCTAAGGATTCAGCTCTTTGTAGAGGCAGAACAGAGGACTTGTTACTACACTTCTGTATATGTGCATGGATGTATTCTGAGCATTCCTTATTAGAGAGAGTCTGTAAGGTAACTAATCTATTATGGCATTGGCAAAAGGATGCAATTCCATGTAGATGTGATTGAAATCCATAGATTTTGTATCTGCTGTGTGTGAATGAGGGTTGGATCTGCAAGGCATGCCAGTTCATAGCCTGTAAAAGGTGGGAAAGTCTTACTTCCATTGCATGGCATTTGGGCTCCAAACTCAGCATGATGAACTGCCCTATGAAAAGATCTGTCTCTACTCTCTGCATGGCAGATGCTGTGAGATGGTGGATGCTCACAAGATGCAGGCACTGCAGATGCCATCCCAAAAACGAGGAAGGATTGCTGTGCCTGTACCCATGTGCCAGCCCCACATAAAGATCGATGTGCCATATCCCCTCCTGCTCCTCAGCAGCCCACAGCACAACCATCCCACCTCCTCTCATGCTGCAAAAGTACACAACCACTGCAGGTTAGGAGGCTTAACAGAATCATGGTATAGGTAAATTTGGGTTTCTGTTTTGAAATACAGAGAAGATTTCTTCTTAGTAGGTTATTTCACAGAAAGAAAACAGTCCTAAGAGAAAGAAAATGTAATGAGATGGATACATCGTTAAGCCACTGTTAACTGCTGTTAAGCAACACCAGCATTTCAGCCTTAGTAACCTTGCATGTCACATGTGATTGTTGTCTTTGGTCGGAATGGGTAGGAAACTGACACACACACATTTTTCTAATCCTCAGCCATTAGGCTCCCATGGCAACCCCTCTCTCATTCAACCAAAATGAATGGGGTGGTCTCCCCACAGAACTTAACGCAAAGTGTTGAACACATAGTGGCAGAAATAATATTTTGCCCATGGAAATATTACCACCTCTTTTGAGAGGAAAGGTGGTTTCTGGAAGGTGGTAGACTAGCAATAAAAAAGAAGATTGCATGTATGTCTTCTATTCATTCAGGGGAATAAAATCAGTAGAATTCTGTCAACCAGCAGGTTGTCTCGGTAAAAATAAGCAGCAGCTGAGGGAATGCAGAAATAGAACGGTACTCACGGCATTCTACAGCTTTTGAGGCAAGAATAAAGCTGCAGCTTCCTAATTATATAGTGCTCAGCCTCTAGCATATTGATTTCATTGTTATATTTTCTCCTTTCTTGGTAAGATGCTGTAGTTGAATGCTGTTGTCAGCGCCCAGTGTGTTGTTTTTCTGAAAGCCTGTCTTAACTATTCAAATATCCATAAACTATACCAACATTAGCAAATAAAAAATGTGTATAATACAGCTGAAGATGTATCAAGATATCCCTTTTCATACCCAAAATCAAAGGAAGGTAAAGTAGAAGCTCACAGGTCATGACATCAGCCAGCGGTGTAAGAACACAAATATTCACAGGGAGTCACACCAGTAAGCATTTATCACCAGTGGGAGCCTGGAAACTGGACTCTGGGGCCTGGGAGAGCCCTCTGGCTGAAGCTAAATTCAGCCCGATTCACTCTGAAAGGCAATGTGGTGGCACCCAGAGGATGGAATTGGGTAACTCAGCCTACAATCACCTTGCTGCTAATTTGAGTATTTGAGTTCATTTTTCTTTTTTTTTAGCTGGAGTCAATAAGGAGGTTACATCCCATTTTCTCAGTTATGTTTGTGTCTGGTAAGAAATGCAGGTGTGCTGGACAGAAATTTAAGGGGAATAGGGAATGGCAGGGTTTGAAGCCCTGTTCGCTTCCATTTCAGGTTATGGGATTTGTATCTGCACTACTGATTGAAAGGAGATAAGCTGGGCAGAGTACTTAACTGAGATCCAAATTTGAATTAAGTTCACTAGATTTTCCTTTGCAAGACAGTTACTACATATTTTGTCATAGATATTGCTCATCTATATAGCAGTATTGTTCAATTAAGAGATGGTGCCTAAGGAGTAACACCGCATTTACAGCAGATGTTGCAGATTGCACAGAAAAACAGTGAAAAGGTGTGAAAAATAGAGCTTTCATACTGCAAAAAATTTCTGTCAATCAACTTTTCCTCAAATCTGATAGAAGATAAACTCTGAGTCTTACTGTCACACGTTTGGTATCTCAATTAGGTTTTCACAAAAGAATGGCTTAAAGTGCCTTTCAAGCTTTAAAGTGAGCTCTCTTATATAAATTTGCCTACAACACGTTATGCAGTGCACTGCAGCATTTCAGATTTATTTTTCTTAGCATCCCTGTCCTTCTAACCATACCAAATTCCAGGCAGGGCTCTAAGCAAAACGCACAGAAGCTTTTCAAAGGCTCTTTATTTTCCTGCTTCTCCTTGAATTATCAGCACCTTTGTTTCATAGACTTTTGAACTTGCCATAAACATGTTTCGGTATGTTAAAGTACTGTCCTTCACCCAGCCCCTGACTGTGAAAATACAGTAGATTACAAAAAGAATTGACATGTACTTAAAAAAACCCAGAAACCCTATAGAGTCCAACTTCATATGTTTTACTTTTTGTAAGTAAAGAGGTGACTTTGCCAACCATTTCTAAAGGATTAAAAAGCCTGCTGTGTCATCTCATATATCTTCGTTTAGTTTCTAATGCAGCAGAGAACACAAAGGCTGAGAGAAAACCTTTTATCACTTGCAGTTATCGACTAGGCCAGAACACAGTATTAGGAACCTTAGAAAGTTTTAGCTAAAACTTCTTTGCTTTGAAGAATGGCTGATCTCCTGAGTGAAGGAAAGCAGTCTACCCTCAAAAAGGTTGTTATTATTATCCAGAAACCTAACAGATTTTAGGGAAAAATTGTTGGGGCCACTTTGAATGACAACCTATTTTCTACTGCATTGCCATAAGAGTCCGAGTTTTTGGATGTTCTTAATCACCTTATACACCAGCTTTCAGGGAGTTCTAGCTGCCTTCAAAGATGAGGTCTTTTATTTAAAAAAATTGTATCTATCAGAAGGCAAAGGCAATTTAAAAGAATTGTTGCTTCGATGAGAGTGAAAGCCAGTGTTTTATCCTGAGGCTCTTCATCCAAGATGCAGCTGATCTTAATGTTATGGGTTTCCAGCAAAATGCAGGCAGAATCCTTTTGTTCTGACAGCTTCTTGCTCGTGCACCATGGCATGAGCAAACTGTAAAGTCAGAGGGTAAAGGCTGATATTAAACACCAGAGTACTGCCCCAAACTAGGTGCCAAGATGTCTGCAAAGCAATCATATAAAATTCTATGCTTTTAAATTTGGAACTTTTTAATATATATCTATATATATATATAAAAATATATAAGAATTTATTTTTAAAACCTTTCTACTTGCTTATAATTCCTGGGGCTAGATTTGCTTTTGCATCCATCTTCTCTTTCAGTATGGATCAGAATCTTGACCTTATTCAAAGGCATCAGTCTATTTACTGACCAGAAGTAACCCACTGAAGAATTCTGGCATTGATTGATAGTCAAGCCAGCAATCAGCTCCTGGAGGTACTGAATCAGTTGAGAAGTGAGACTGCAAAATCACTATGCAAATTTTAAGAATATCCACCACTGCCAACTCCTGTGATTTTATCACAGTCCCTGAGATATTGAGTGTATTTCTTGAAGCCTTAGTTTCTCAGCATTATGTTACCATCAGAGATTTGCAGCACGCATTTCAAATAAAAAAATAACTTCTCTAACCCTCATGGCTAGAAATAAAAGTCTGAAAGCTTCAAGTCGCAAGTAATTTATTTAACTAATATAATTAAATTATATTTATTTTTAAGTCGAGCAAAAATCTGGGAACCTAGGCTTGGCACTATCACTACTATCTCCTCTTTACCAACAGCATGCTCTAAAACTGAGCTGCTTGTGACCTTTTCCTTATGTATTATTTCCCATTGCAACCATTGTCAGCTTGCAGTCATAAAAGCTTTAAAAGCATAATTGAGAAGGGCTTTTACTTGTTGTTCTGCTTGACATTTCTCCCAGGAAATTTTCAGAACTGAGTGAAATCAGAATCAATCAAAATAAAGTCTTCAGAAAACTCATGGTGTCCTCCTCGGAGAGTGGCATCACTAACATATTGAACTGAGGAAAACATCAAAACAGACACGGAAACCCAACCAGAACTGTACTGGTTGACTCTCTGTCAGGTCAGCATGAACTCACTCAGGTTGCCACCATTTTGGTAAATATTTTTCTAGCTACTGCAATCTGTGTTACACTGTTTTTACTGTTGGGAGATTTATCACTAAATTTTCTATAGTCGTCTTCCAGCTTTAAGTGCAATAGAAAGCTCTTTTCTCCATTATTATTTAGGTTTCCTCCTGGGGAGAAAATAAAGCAATTTAGAAGACTAATCAGACAAAGGTAGGATTTTGAAGTGCTGGTCACAAAAAACTCTCCCTGCAGTTTCCACAGCAAAATAGCTGTGCCACATAATTCTCAGATGCTGCTTGTCTATTTTGTTTTAGTTTTGTTGAAAATCAACCTCTGAGCTCAGGCAAGTGTGAAAGAAGGGTGGCAAGCAAAAGGAACGGACACAAGAGAGCCCTGACTCAGTGCATGGCTGGTGGCTCCTCAAGCAGGTGGTCTCATGGAGTCACGAGGTGAGCAGCACCTGGGTCATGCTCTTCCTCTGGATCATTCAGAAAGAATCTGTCCTTCTCTGCTGGTTAGAAAGGAACACGGGGAAGAAGAGGGGAAAAAGCTCTGTCTGCAGTTTAAGTATTATCCCAAAGATCCCTGACTAATCTAGTACCCCTCATGCAGACGTGCAGCACCTGTGAGACCTCTGCATTTTTTTCATGCTCAACTACAAACACCAGGTTTCTTGCCCTGTTTTGTTAACATGGAATGAAAACTTGTATCATGGTTTCTCCTGCTTTCTCTTTATGTTCTAACTCTCAATATTCTATGTAGAAGGTAACTATCTCATACCTGTTTATATTGTGCTCTATAAAATTGAATCAACCTCTTTAAGAGCGACTTTCAGGGAGCAGTAAATATCCAGATCATCATTTTATTGAATTGATTCATAGTACAGGACATTTGAATTCCACGGAGTGTTGCCATGGCTGCAACCTGAATGAAGACATTTCCTTCCAGAATTCAGTAGACAAGCTCCCTTGTTTATTTTTCATTGAATTTTTTTGTACATGTAAAAGAAAAGGGGCAACACTGACCCGTCAGTCTGTTCTTTAGCATTCATGCACTCTATTTCACCACTTCATTATTTCACCAAGACAGTATCTTCTGGCCCAGCTAAGGAAGATCACTCAGAAAGACAACAAACCAGATTTATGGACTTTAGCCTGCTTCATTAGCTCATACGCCTAAGTTGGTTTCACATTAGATCTTGTGAAATGACTCTCTTATTACTTATATTATCAACTGTCCTCATTGCTCTGAGGGGCTCTGACAGAATTTAAAGAAATCCAGCAAGCTCAAAGAAATCCACAATGTCTGAAAGTGATACAGTCTTTCTTCATGTAAGGATTCTGGAAGTCTCTGCTTATGTGGTAGCATTCCCACATGACTTAATTTTCACTATTTCATGGTAAGAACTGGAAACAGCACAGTAACACAGCTATTGCAGAATACAAAATTTGATTCACTAATTGAGAAAAATTTTATAGTTGAGCAACATTACATGAAGTAAAATTTTATAGAAGCATTCAAAGCCATTACAAGCTACTCACGTCACCACAGACTCAGTTTGGTACAATGATGATACAGAATATACTGAGCTTCCTTTAAATAGTGTAACTTTTCTTACCTGTTGATTGCAGTAACTTTTTCAAAATCCTATTAAGGAGAAGCACTGCAAAGGTTCTCTCTATCTTTGTGGTACTCTGTATGTTTTCCAAAGTACTAGATGAAAACATGATTTAAGTCCTAGCAGAATTAATCAAATAAGCTTGAAGAGCAGCAACCCATGCCCAGGCCCAGGGTCAATAAAACCAGTTCACTGGTTTCAAATGTGATGTTTCTTAAAAAATGCAGGAGGCTGGATAGCTGGTCTTTGCCTCATATTTTTTTTCATCCTTTAAAGGGATCAAGGAGTTGGCCTGTTTGGCCTTTTCTTACAAAGCAAACAAACACCCCCCCAACAAACAAACAAATAAAAAACCAGAGTGAGACAACAGTGAGGAAGGAGCACTGAATCTAATAGCTAAAAAGTTTGCTTGAAAGGAAGTTGAAAGTGGTTGAAGTACCTTCTGCAATGAATATTTAGTTACTTATAAGAGTGGAGTAATTTGGGCATGGTTACGCTCTAGTAGCTGCTAACCTAGTGTAGGAAAGGACTCCTCTGGGAATGAGATCCTCCACCCTGCTCCAAATGGAGTTTACCCTCTCCAAACACAGAATTTGAAAAACCTCCTGTCTGTGTTCATTCCCAGGAGTAAAAACCTTGATAGTATTGAGTTTTGAGGAAGTCAGAGTTTTGAGGAAGTCCTTTTTCTAAACTGTTGTCTTGATTTCTTAAACACTTCTGTAAACATTGTTATTTTCACAGAATCACAGTGAGTTGAGTTGGAAGGGACTCACAAGGATCATCGAGTCCAACTCCTGCCCCTGCACAGCACTGTTCCTAAGAGTCACACCATGTGCCTGAGAGAATTTAATGCCATTCTCTCCTACAATGGAAATAAAAATTTATTTTCCACAATCAGTGTTTGACAGTCCTCCTCTGGCATGATAAAGTAACTCTGTGTTTTGCACAAACAAGGCACCCCAGACTGGATTTACTGCCAGTTAAAAATGCCGTATACAAAAAAAACTTAGATAACCTGAGAAATAGGAATTGGCTAAGTCTGTTGCAGACTGAATTATGGCAGAACAGGCACATGGGCAGTGCACACGAGGTGAGTCAGTGGGACTTTTGTTTGAGTAACAGCTCTGCATGACACACATAAAGTAAAGGCAGGCACAATTACAGCATTTATGGTCGTGGAAACACAATTCCTCAGCTAGTGCTCAAGAGACAAAGACCGCTGATCAGTGAAAATTATGTGGCACTCTCCTACAAAGGAAGAATAAGGCCCATGCTGTGTTACATATTTAGATGCTGGCCAGCACCCTGCTACGTCCCGATCCCAGGCTCAGTCCCCGGGCCACAAAAACCAATTGTGCTGCCCAAAGCTGCCTTTGAAGCAACCCTGGTGAGAAACTGATTCTAACAAGGCAAAGACAAGGAGGCACTTCAGACAACATCAGATAATTTAAAACTGTGCACAGCTCCCTGCTAGAATAAATGGGCACATCGTTGTCATCGTTGGTGAAATTTTATCTGTTCAGATAAGCAGAGAATTAGGCCAATAATGCCCTACCAGACTAAATTATGTAACTACTTATCTGTAAAGGTTACTTTTGTTATCTCTATAATGGAATTATCTCCACAAAACAGTTATTTAGCCACTTAGTTATAAAACCACGTAGGAACACCAGAATTTCTATCATCAGTTTATGATTGTCTTTCGTTATTAATTCCAATCGTTCTATACAGTGATAATGAATCACAACAGGGGCACTGCTTCAGATATTGCAGCACAGCATATCCACCAGACCAGAACAACTACCTGCTGCATTAGGATAATTCTGACACACTTTTCTCTTTTTTCCTCTTTTTTTTTTTGTTGTTTTGTTCTCTGTTTATCTGCTCTCAGCTTCCTAATCTAAGCAAAACCAATGACAATATTTTCCTCTTTGATAAAAGCCCTAGTGGCATCTCAATTTATTTTTGAATCAGTCTGCCTGTCAATAGTCAGGTTCACAAGACACACAAAGACCAGCGAGTGAAAAGGCATACTTGATGAAATTTGAAAAGCCAACCCTAAACACGCCACCCAACACCTAAAATATCGGGATCGCTCCTTGAACAAAGGACATGACATACTCAATTGTTCAAAAATAATGGTATTACCTTTGTTTTAGACCTGGTCACAGTGCTTTGCATTTGGCTGAATCATTTACATCTGTGCTGAATTTGTACAGAGCCATGCCTTTACAGTCCAGCAGCACTCTATATCATCTTTCACACACACTGACATGATTGAACAAGTCTTCTGTTGAACTAGAAAATCAGGTTCATGTTCATCCCTAGACCAATTCCCTAATAATGATTTTTTCATCTTGCAATCTGAAGTTCAATTTAAGGACCAAGGAGAAATGAAAAGTGTTTTTTCCCTCGTGGGAATTTGTCTTGTTCAGATCTAAACATCAACATAAATACATGCTAGGAATGTACTGTTTTCATTTATATGTGAGTAACTTTTTACTTGCTCCTTCCTTCTCACTTGAGCAGGATAGTCTACGTCCCCTTCCAGCATCAAAACCCCCACCTTACCTTGTACCAGGGAAGACATTTAATGTTGAGACTTTAACCTCTTTTTTGCAATCTACTGCTCATGCACATTAAGTATGACAGACACTGCACCCACTTTTCAGGCCCTTACAGCAACAAGTCCGTAAGAGGGCTGCTTAGGTCTAAAGTCAGCAGTGCTTACCAATATGATAGAACCCATGGATTTGTATCTCCTGCAATATATAAGATACACTGCAAATGCACACTGTGTATAGAGAATGGCACTCTGACTCTTTACTGTTGGAAAAAAAAATTAAAAATATTTAAAAAAAAATTTATGGCACCATTTTTATAAATGAATCTGCTAATATATTGACTGGATTTTATACTGATGTAATGTTCTTGGCATGTCATTTTTGAGAACTAATGCTCATACAACTGTGATCATAAAATGCTAAATTAGTATGTTCTACAAAATAGTTTAATTTATCTTCGAGACTTAAGTAAGTACTTAAGGATGCTGAAATTGAACTCCATCAAAATACTCAAAAGAGGCCTCGTCCTCAGCAGAAACAAACAAACAAAAATATTAGTCATTGTTTTCTATACTTCCACAATAGTCTGGTTTCAGCAAAATGAGCATTTTTGTAACCCTTTAAAATGCTTAAGTGGAGCAGAATATGACTTTATTTTCAGAATGGTTAAAATGCTCCTTAGTTCACGAACATTATCAGTGGCAGAGCACATCAGTCCAAGGACTGTTATTATCTCAGTTGTTCTGGTGCTCTGTGACCCTGCTCCTACCCTTCAGCTATCTGCCATACAAAGGCTCACGTTGTTGCCTTGCATTTACTAACATATTTTCCCCTCCCAGGTGGGCAGTCAAGGATCTGCTTGGCACAACAAGAAGAGCAGCCTGAACAAAAATAAGTTTCAGCTATTTCTTAATCTCCTTTCTCTTGGTCACATAGTAATATGAAATTCTTATTCTCTATACATGGAGGTCAAGTAAAGATTGCAATAATTCTTAAAGAGAATGTCTTTCTCTTCTGTTGGAAATATTACCCATGTATAGAAAATAATGAGAAGAGTCCATTGTAGCTGTTGGCCATGTTCTTGATCCACGTTAGACCTGACGACCTGTGGATTTTGCCGTTTTCTGTTATGCTGTTGTCTGCTTGTTTCTTATTTTTTTCCAAATTACTGGCACCAAGCTCACAAGGTTTTCTTATATGGGATTGGAAAAGATGTTTTTTTCCCTAACTTCAAGATTCTTCTCTTGCAGCGGATGATTAGCTGGAACAATGCTCTTCTTAAACCAATGTTCAAAAGTTTCCTTGCAGGCTCATTTTGAGACTGATACAATTCCAGAGAGGGATTGCATATACCTTAACATTGACCAAAAGCAAACACGAAAATCCATACTGCCTTTTTTTCACCTGATTGATACTCATACTAGCACAGCAACATTTACATGACATAGAAGTCAGACTTTACTCACAGCTGGAGGCTAGTATTCACAACACCACTAGTTTCCCATCATGAACTCTCTCTTTACACAGTGAGTTGGAACCTGATCCATGACCAAGACTACTGTGCACAAATAAACAATAACATGACCACTGCACTGAAGAATCATAGGCTAAACTGTCAGACTAATGTCAACTACTATCACACAGCAGGTTTTGGGTTTTTATATACAGAAGATAAAATGTTTTTATTTTGCACTCAAACAAAAACATTTATTAGCAGCTCTCAGAGTTATGCTTAGCTTAACCCAAGTTAGGCATGCAATAGCTGTATTTCAGACTGACCACAAATCACTTTTTGAGGACAAGAATCAGTTGGAGAAGGAGAACAGCCAAACATTATTTCAGAATTTTGGTACTAAACACCCTTTATACAAACAAAATTATAAAACTATTGTCTGTGTAAGCCAAGAGAATGTCATGTAAGTGCATCAGATAAAGTGATGCACTTCTTTCACATATGCCATGAAAGCAGAATAAACATGATAGAGGTGTTTGTTACTGTTCCAGTTCTGTGGTGATACTGTACACTGGGGCATGTGAAACTAGCATAAAAGGTGGACATAGAGTTCCTCAAAACAAAAGTATTTTTATGCAAAAATTTTGTTTTCTTTTGTCCACAAGGCAATTAATGAAGTGATAAAAAAGTATTCAGCCAAAATAATTGAAATGTGTATAAACTGGCATCATTACTGGGGAAGCCATAAAAAGGAGAAAAAGAGGAAAACGCGCAAAAAGCATTATAAAAATGGTTGCACAAGTTTTCATAAAACATGTGACTAGACAAAATGGATGGGAAAAGGTTTGCTGTTCTTGGCAGTAGGTAACAGTATGCCAATAAATACCTGGAATCAGCCACAGTGCAAGCTTCTACCAGATACCGTTGCTCAGAGAAGTAGCAGGTTCCTACTACAGCCTTAATAATATACCGAGTCATGAAGCAGTTTGATGTTCCCGACCTCCGCCCTAACCCTGCTGCTGACCCACAAGAGACAACCACGTGGAAATACTTTTTAAATGCTGGGTAACAGTACTGAATGATACCCAGTGCACGGGTACAGATGTGATTTTTGGTACTGTTTGCTTCCAACTCATAAGCCCCAAGTATCCATGAACATGTAACATAATTCACATTTCTGAATGTTACTATGAAGCACAATATATAAATCTCACAGAAATTTTATTTTGCTCTGGAAATATTGTCACAGGCTTGATTTTTTAAATACTACTAGATCAGAAATTTCCAGTTGTTCAGTTTAAATACCATCAATACTTGACAAACTAAAATGTTGTCACTTAACAAAAAACTCTGCATCCATGCTTAATAATTTGATGTATACGTATACCAATCCCATACAGATGCAAATGTCTTCTGGGATTGGCCACAGATGATGCAGAATGCTAATTTAATATTGTACAGGGGGAATGTTTGTTAATTTCTTCCAGTATGTCTTGGTTGTAAGAACTACAAATTTTTCTGATTTGAGAGCAGTGTGGGAATGAGAGAGGATGACACCTGTTCAGTAGCACTCCTGCAGGAGATTACTCCCACACAAAGGATTTGCAAGATAATAGAAAAGCAGTATTTTCAGGGTTTTATTTACTACAGAGATATCTGTACACTATAGATTACTGACCAAAGCACCGAGCATAACAAACTGGAACCCACATCTCTGCTCACATTTTCATCTGTCATAGCTATCACTCTTTTATGTTCCTTTCCATTATTGCTACAACAACAGCTGCTATATATATTTTTTCCAAAAAGTCATACATATTGCATGATTAATCATTTAAATAATGAAACATCAGCTTCACAATATGGTTCCTATTACTTGTGTGATGTATGTATTCTCAGGTACCTGTGACAAGACCAAAACACCATCCTGGCAGTGAAAATTTCCTTAGACATATCTAGTATGATTCAGTGACATTTTAGGCAATTGAAAAGTTTGAAAAGTATTTTCTAGTCATTTCACAAAGTGTATGTGTGGCTGATGGCCCTCATCACTACTGGATGATTCACAGCTGCCTACCTCTGAGAAGCAGTTCAGCAGAAATTACTGCTGTGTTTCTATAGCAAACAGAAAAGACTGAAGCCCATTTCTCCTGGAAAATGCAAACCAAATGTACACAATTTCAAAAAGTAGTGATGCTACCTACTCTTAAAATGATATAGTTATTTTAAGCCTACACTAATGCTAAGGCAAAAGACTCCCTCCCCAAAAGAAATATCTTGCATGCCCAATAGCAACTCCAACACTTCCTGGTCAAACCAGCCATTGTCTTTAGTCAGGACTCAGAATAAAAATGAACCAGAAAGCTAGAAAGCCATTATGCAGTTTGGAGAGTGTGTGGATTGAACCCTCCAGGAAATACACAGCTCAGCAACCTGGACTGCAAGGTCTCCTCTGCATGTCCTCTGGGAGGGAAAGGAGGCAAGGGCCACAGGAACGTCATGCCATCCTTCTTGTTATTCATTTTCCTGTGGGCTTACAGAGCACCCCTTACTACCAGACTACACACACATTCACTCTATGACTGCAGCATTTTCTGTCCACAGCATGTGAACAGGCAGGCAGGGGACACCAGCTCTTTACTTGTGTGGTGAGTATATTTTCTGTTCCATGATGGGAGAAAGATTGGAGAATTTAAGCCCTGGTGTGCTTGCATATCAGGTGAATAGTTCCTCATTGCTGCTTCAAATTATAGACTTCAAGCTCTTTGGAAGAGCTGTGAACATGTGAAAGCTGCAATGCAGTTATTTTTCAGTTTTCCAGCTATTTTTGTATTTCACTTTTTAAATTACCTTGTTACATAAAATGAGCTTATCCCCACCCACTACTCAGCATCCTTAATTTCATATCGGCTCCCCCCCACTTATTACTAAATCTTCTCCCAACATAATTTTGCCTTTTTTTTGTACCTTTGGGCTATTTTATTTAAGGGACCCTCAAATATATCATTAATCTCATGACTGATTCCACTTCTTTCTAAAGATTTCCTGTATCATTCATTTCACTCATCTTAAATATTTTGCCTGATTTCAAAGAGTTAACAGCTAACAACTCAGAATGACGTACAAAGATTCTCTTCCCCACATGCACATCAGGTGACTCCATGTTCTGCATAACTA
>VZRS01014184.1:0-13420 GCA_013398055.1 Ifrita kowaldi
CAGGGCTGGCTCCCGCAGCTGCCCTCGAGCAGTCCCAGTGCTTACACAACCCCACACGGCGCCGAGCCCCGGGCTTGCACAAACACCCTCGTGTGCCAACACCGAGCTCTGCTCACCTGTAGAACCCCCCCAGCCCTCTCCAGGCGGGAGCTGCTCCGTGCTGGGAGTCCCAGCTGAGGCAGGAGCGTGGTTTATGTGGTTTGTGCAGTTACAGCTGTCACTGCTCTCCCACGCCAAGCGTCGCACCTGCGATGTGGCTCTTGGTCAGCCAGGCTGTAGGACAGGGCCGTGCCCCAATCACAGAATGGTTTGGGTGAGAAGGGATCTTAAAGCTCATTTAGTTCCACCCCTGCCATGGCAGGGACACCTTCCACTGTCCCAGGCTGCTCCAAGCCCCATCCAGCCTGGCCTTGGGCACTGCCAGGGATCCAGGGGCAGCCACAGCTGCTCTGGGCACCCTGTGCCAGGGCCTCCCCACCCTCACAGTCGACAAAGATGTGTCTGGTTATCAGGCTGGACGTGCTACAGGGGAGGGCAAAGTCCCCCTGCAGCCCCTGTCACCAGGTGCCGCACCTTGTGACCCCACAGTTTCAGGCTGGAGTTGGAGAACTCCGTTGAATTTCTCAAGAAAAGCCTCTGAGGTGACTTCTGCTACCCAGCAGAGCTGTGAGAAGCACTGGGGGACCTGCAGCGAGCCCAGGGCTCAGCAGCTCCTTGTGTCACTGTCACAGCACAGCCTCATCCAGCGATGGCCCAGTCCTGGCCAGGGGACAGATTCACAGCACAGCCCAGCTCCAGCTCCTTGGGCTGAGCTGGTCCTGCCAGGCTGAATCAAGGAATAAGTGAGGTTGGAAGGGACGTGAGGGGGTCTCTGGTCCCATCCCACTCTCAGAACTGGGTTACCTTTGATGTTGGATCAGGACCAGCCAGCCCAGGCTGTGCCACGGGGTCACAGGAGTGGTTCGGAGGAAATGCAGGGAGCAGTGGAGAGGGACCCTAAAGCAGCAAAGCCACTCTGGACCTCCCTGTCCTCCCAGGAAACCAGAACCAGTCAGAGAAGTGACATCGTGGTGACACAGAGAAAGTTCCTTCCAGAGCAGGACAAACCAAGGGAGATTCGGTGCATCCAAGGGAACAGTCGGAGCAGGACCATGGGGTCACCCTCAGGCAGTGACCCCGGGGTCCCCTTGGTGCAGGGCAGTGACCATGACAGAGGCACCCACAGCACCCAGGACAGGCCACCCCACGCCAGGGGAGCCCTGCAGGGGCAGGGATGCCTCCTGTGGGATGAAGCCTTGCAGAACACTTCGCCTGTGGAATCCCTCCAGCCCTGACACACCTGCAGATCATGTCCGGGCTCCTTGGGAGCTCTGGGACTCCTCTGGGCAGAGGTTTTGGACCCTTTTCCCCTCCCTCTAGGTTCTTTACTCAGGGAAACCCAGATGGTGTGGCCCAGATGCAGCTCCTTCCCCCATGGCCAGGGAATGAGGAGTCCCTAACCCTGACAGGACTGAATTCATCCTTTGCCCTTTCGTTTTGGTCAAAAACCACTTCCCATCGAGGTCACAAATCCCACAGGAGGAGGCCAGGAGTTCACCTGCCAGTTTAGCTCAGTTGGGACCAACATTTAGGAGTGATTTAGTTCAAAAAGATTTGCAAGATTGCACGGGAATAGATTCATTTAAACTCATTCTGCCTTTTAAATTAAGCTACGATGGAAGAGTAGGAAACGCAATATTGATAATGGGTGATAAACAGAAGTGTAAAGCTGTGCATGTCCCATCCCTGGAAGTGTCCAAGGCCAGGCTGGACGGGGCTTGGAGCAATCTGGGATAGTGGAAGGTGTCCCTGCCGATGGGAGAGGGGGGAACTCGATGGGCTTTAAAGTCCCTTCCAACCCAAACCATTCAATGATTCCCTGAAAGGCACTGAGCAGTCAGACATGGAATATCCCAAGCATTTCCCAGCCTGGGAGGATGCAGGAGGTGAGAGAGGAGCAGCAAGGGAGCAGCTGGATGGAGACCCTGCACTTCACACGTGCGCTGCTGTTGCTCCGCTGAAGTCGGACGGAGCTAAAATAATCCAGCAGTTTCCCAGTGGGGACTCTCCCAATCCTTCAGTCGGCTGCAGACTTCACTGAAGGCCCCCACAGTAACCAAGGTGGGAAAATTGGCTTGGGTGGTGTCCCTTTGAACCTCCCTCGGTGCTGGAAAACAAGGCTGGATGCAGGTTGCTGCTTTTCCATGTGTCTCACTCCCCAGTCGCCGCGTGAGATCCGAGCTGCTCACAGATCCCCGGGAAATGTTTGTAACTCCTCGCCCTGCGAACTTTTCCTACAGTGGTGGGGTCAAGCGAAGACCTCTGTGCCTTGTGTGCCTTCAGCACATCTGAGCTGCCATCACCCAGCGGTTGTTTCTGAAAACGTGACGGGTTTGGTCCCAATTCTGTTTGTTTCAAGCTCATTTTGTGTTAACCCAAGACCGAGGCAAGGACAGGACGTGACAAACACATCCTGCGGTGCTCCCGGCTCAGAAGGAATTAATTGCTGGAAACTTGGCGAGAAAAGTGGGCTTTGGAGCCGGGGGTTTCAGATAAGCTGGAGATAAGGGTTTGCATGGGATCATCCCTGGGTGCATCCTGCGCTGAGGGCCCTTCACGGAGCTGCTCCTTTGGGAAGCGGAGCCCAGGCTGTCCCCGGACCAGGATTCCATGGAATGGTGAGAACAGCGGCTCCTCCCCAGCAGTCCCTGGGTGGCCTGGAGCCATGGGTGATAAGAGAGCCTCTCATGTTTCAGGTTTGAGCAGCAGACACTGTTTATGTTGAGCAGCGGCACCTTCCTCCCCTCGGGGCTCCTCTTCAGCCTCTCCGCGGCTGCTCAGGCCCGGCTTATCGGGGCCTCCCTGTGCCAAAGGAAACAGCTCGGCCCCCCCAGCCTTATCCGGGCAGAGCTGATTTGCAGGAGATGACAGCACCTTTCCCATTCCACCCCGGGAGCAGCCGCTTGGGGAATGCAGCTGGAGCCGCCCCAAGAGGCGCCGGGAGGTTTTTGGGATGGCAGGAGGAGGCGGGGAGCAGAGGGTGCTGCCCCGGGGCGAAGTGGGAACAGCGGGAGGCTGAGGATGGAGCAACTGGAGCACTCAGCACGTTCCATATATGGAGAAACTTTGGGAACAACCTCCCAAGAACCGGAGGAAGCCTCACCGATGGAGGCATCTCGGAGCAGTCCGGGCAAGGCTGTTCCCAGCACAGGGAACATCCCGGCGCTGGGAATCACCTGGGGGTCCCTCAGAGCATTTCGGGAGACCAGAGGGGAACAAAGACTTCCCAACCCCCTCCTGCCGTGCCCTGCCGTGCCCTGCATCCCACCCTGGCACTGCTGGGCGCTGCTGAGGACAATAAGATGGAGCAGGACCAGAACCAGAGCTCTGGTGGGGCCGAGCCATGTCCAGCACCAGGGATATCGGCGGGGGCTGCAGCAGGAACACAAACGGCCCCTGAGGTTTGCATCTTGACCACAGAAAAAAGGTCCCCAGAAAGGGGCCTCGGTGTGAAATGTTACATTTGAGCAAAGGGTACCTGCCCCCGGTGCAGCTCCGCACTTCCCTCTCGGTTGATTCTTCCCTCTGGCAGATATTTGCCAAGGTTATTTTATAAACTCCTCGCTATTTATAGCCCAGCTCCTTCAGCTCTAATGAGATAATCTTCTGGCATCTCACCATCACTAATATTTACTTTGATGTTTAAAATAACATCTTCTGAGGGATTGATTTCTTTTTTTTCTTTTTTTTTTTTTAAATAAAAATACCCAAACCACCTTTAAAACATAATCAAAGCAAAGAAAGAAACGAGCGGAGCAGTGGGGCCGAGCTCCTGGGGATGCACACGGAGTCAGTGACACTGCAACTTTTTCAGGGCAGACTCTTTATAAATCCTCTGAGCACATCAGGAGGGAGAGAGAGGCATTGGCAGCTCCTGAAGATGGAGAGAGAGACGGGGAAAGAGGGAGCGCGGGCTGTGTTTATTCTCAGGAATGAAGGCAGCGAGGAACGCTTCATTCTGCAGCGGGGCTCGGAGCTGCTGCTCTCTGTAACTGAGAGCTTCGCCCCGGGCAGCCCAGCAGAGGAGATTTGGGGTTTAGAGCAGCAAACATTCGATCCCTGGGTTAATGCAATTAAAAAAGTGCAGCCGAGAGGGGCTGGGGGAGGCGGGGGAAGCAGCGCACGAGATCCCGGCTCCTGCTGCCTGCAGCCACTTTGAAACACAAGCCTGCGTTTTTATGGAAACTCTGAATGTTGGGGAAGGGTGAACATGGTTTTCATTCTCATAAATGTTTTTCCAGCGTGCAAGGCTCTCCGGGCTCATTCCTTCTCCAGGGAGACGGTTCTGATTTCAAAGAACATTCGCGTTCCCTCCACCCCAGACCACCCCACTCCAACCTCAAGGAGTCTCCTCTGGAAAAATTATTTTAAAGAGCGTTTTACCTTTTCGAGTGCTTTCCCTTCTTTCTTCCTTTTTTTCCCCCCCTTTTAATTCCTTCAGCTTCTCTCTCTCCTCTCTCTCTTTTTTTTTCCTCTTCTTTTTCCCAGCAGCAGCCAAAAACTCCTCTCTCCCCCTCAGCCCTGCGCGTGTCAGAAAGTTTCCAGGCTGAGGGTTTGTGTCGCCTTCCTCAAGAACCTTCTTCTGTCAGACCCAGGCAGAGCTGGAGTCGGAGGCTTTGCTAAAAAGTCTCCTTTCAGGAAGTGAGCAGTAATAAGAGAGCGGCTCGGAGGCAGCACATGGATAGGGGGTGCTGGAGGGAAAAAAAAAAAAAAAAAAAGAAGAGAAAAAAAAACCAGACAGAAGAGAAAATTTGTATAACTTATTAACTTTTGACATTTTTAATGCCTTCCTNAAAAAAGAAAGAAAAAAAAAAGAAAAAAAATCCCCAAACCCACAAGGCTGGAAAAGTCCCGCCCTGACTGCTGACATCAGTGCAGAAGGCAGGTCTTGGCTGAAACAGTATAAAACTAATCAGCCTTTCTGTGGAGGAGCAGGGAGGGAGCTCGGGGCAGCCCTGGAGGCGATGCCGGCGGCTCCCCGGTGGATAAAACATCCCAGGAAAAGCCACAAAGCAGAGAGCCCGTGCTGACAGTGGCGGACAAAGCAGATAAAGCAAGCCAGGATTGGTTTTGGTTTGGTTTTTCCCCCCGCCGCCAACAACAAACAAACCCCCCATCTTTCATTTTAACCGGAGCTTTCCAAATGCTTTTAAAAACCCAGAGTGTGTGAGGAAATGGCCTGAAAGGCAGCCGCGCTCCCAGCAGTGGCAGGGATTGGCTTTGAATGGAAAAAAAGCCCTCAAGAACTCGCCGATGTTTTCAGGAGTCCCTTCCTCTGCAGTTACATCATTCTGGCCCCGCCGGCTCCGGTGATCCCGGCATTCTCCTGCCCCGCTGCCACCGTGGAGGGTCCCACCGAGGACAACCCACCCCCAAAGGGGAGAAAAAACCCTGGAAATAACCAAATTCTGCTTGTTTCTAAACAACCCCCGCGCAGGACACCTCGAGAGATCAGCAACAATGAAAGGCAGGAGCTCATTTCCTCCTCCCTTCTGCAGACGGCTCTGGGATTCCAAAGCCGAGTTTGTGAGCCTTGGTGGAGGGAGAATTACCTGGCAGTGCCGTGAATGTTGGGGAAAGGAGCCTTTCCGAGCTTTTCCCTGGTGAGAGAGGGGGGCCCTGAGGAAAGGATGGAAGCGCCAGGGTGTGGATGGACCCCCAGCCCGAGCCCTCTGCGGGGACAGAGCAACCCCAAAACCACCCCGGAGGTGCCTTTTCTTCCAGGAGGATTTGAATGAAGAGTTAAGGGCTGCAAAGTTGCTGGGGGGAGAGGTAACATAGAAAAATACATTATATATATGTATTAAAGCAAACTCCCTGAACCTGAGACCGCAGCAGGGGATTGCAGGGGGGCTCTGGGACAGCGAGACAGGATTTGCACCCCTGGGCAGTTGGCGTGGATGCCAGGCCAGCCCCTGCAGCCTCGTGTCCTGCCCTGACCCTTCCAGGCCCAGGCAGTGCCAGGAGCTCCTGGCCACGGTCCCTGGTGCCACCCAGGCTGCCCCAGCAGCAGCCTGCAGCCACCAGACCGTGAGATGGGGATGGAGAAAGGAAAAAGCCTCAAAGGCCTGGCCAGCCCCACGTCCTGATGGGATGCTGGCCTAAAAAAAACCAAAACAAAGGGATGAAGGAAAAAGCAAGAAGCTGCGGTGTTTTTGGGGTGGATCCTCCTGAATCCTGTGCTGTCAGCAAAGCGGGATGAACCTGGGCAGGAGCTGTGCCAGCCGTAATTCCTGAGTTTGTTTAAAGCCTTTTTGGAGCCCTCTGAACGCCCCTCCTGGGATGGAGCAGCAGCAGCAGGAGGTGCCCAGGAGGGACCTCCCGAGTTCCCCAGCATTTTGTGCTGCCTGGAAGGTTTGCTCATCCGAACAGCCCTGAACAAACAGGGAAAACATCCCAGGAGGAGCTGGCTGAGGGTGGGAGATCACAGCCCCCAGCTCCACTCCAGCCACTCTCTCTGTCCAGACTGGAAAGGGCTGGCTCTGCACTGGAAAACCGAGTTCAAAGGGACTGGGATTGATTGCTGGGCTGGATTTTGGGCCAGTTCCCTGGCTGGGTGGACAGAGTGGTTTCCTTCCTCCCCAGGCCACGCTGGCCATTGTCTGAGCCCCCAGAGCACACCCAGAAAAGAGCAACTGAACAAAATATTTGGGGTTTAATTGAATGGTGCTGCTGCTGGCCAAGGGAAAACTGATTGCTGCAAGCATGGCCTGGTGCCATTCCAGAGGTGTTCTGTCTGCTGGGGCTGGTCTCAAACACACTCAGTGTGCAATGAACAGGGACTGAGGGGCAGATTCTCAGCTTTCCTTCCCCGGAGAGTGGCTCTGTTCTGCCAGATCCTTTGGAAAACTTGTTTTTCCCTGATTTGCAGGGTTTCCAGTGCCTCCTGGGTGGTAAATACAGAGTTAGAGACTCTTCACTTACAAGGCAAATTCCCCCAACCCAGCACTGCTCCGAGGACCCTCAGATTTGCACCAGACCAGCTCCAAAACCGAGCTTTACTCCAGTCTTGACCTGTCTCTGAGGAGGGGATGGAGCTCCACAACCCTGACAAGCCAAGACCTTCATCACCTGCACAAATCCTGGAAAACGGGGAATGGTAAAAGGAGCAGAGGCTCACAGCAAAGAGGAGGAGGTGATAAATAGCATAAAGAATAGGAATTTTCAGTCCCTGAGGTGGCTAGAAAGTTTATTTTTCAGACGAGTTCGGTATCAGAAACCGCCTGAAAATCTGCCTGAAACAATGATCTCACAGGCAAGCAACAACCCCAGACTTCATCCCCAAAATCACCCAGCTCCTTCCTCCCCCTAGGATGAGGAGACGAGGCTGAATTTCCAGCAGATATCTGAAATCCTCGCTGGCCGGGGCGGGGGATGGAGAGGAGCGCGCCTGGCGCCGGCAGCAGCCCGGGGACACTGCACCCTCCTGTGGCTGCACGGAGCGCGCCGGGGCCGGCCGGGATGCTGGGAACCCTCTGGGAAGATGGAAACCCTCCGGGATGATGGAAACACCCCCGGGATGATAGAAACCCCATTGGGATGATGGAAACACCCCCGGGATGCTGGGAACCCCATTGGGATGATGGAAACACCCCCGGGATGCTGGAAACCCCATTGGGATGATGGAAACTCTCCGGGATGATGGAAACACCCCTGGGATGATAGAAACCCCACCAGGATGATAGAAACATCCCCGGGATGCTGGGAACCCTCCAGGATGATGGAAACCCTCTGGGATGATGGAAACATCCCCGGGATGCTGGGAACCCTCCAGGATGATGGAAGCCCCATTGGGATGCTGGGAACCCTTCAGTATGCTGGGAATCCTCCAGGATGATGGAAACCCTCTGGGATGATGGAAACATCCCTGGGATGCTGGGAACCCTCCAGGATGATGGAAGCCCCATTGGGATGATGGAAACACCCCCGGGATGCTGGGAACCCCATTGGGATGATGGAAGCCCCATTGGGATGCTGGGAACCCTTCAGTATGCTGGGAATCCTCCAGGATGATGGAAACCCTCCGGGATGATGGAAACCATCCAGGATGACGGAAAGCCCCTGAGATCATGGAAGCCCTGCCGGGATGCTGGAAACCCCATCGGGATGATGGAAGCACCACTGGGATGCTGGGAACCCTGCCAGGATTATGGAAACCCCATTGGGATGATGGAATTCCTGCTGGGATGATGGAAACACCGCTGGGATGATGGAAACCCCAGTGGGATGATGGAAGCCCCAGCGGGATGATGGAAACCCCACCAAAATGATGGAAACCCCAGCGGGATGATGGAAATCCTGGCAGGATGATGGAAACCCCACTGGAATGCTCGAAACTCTGCCTGGATGTTGGAAACCCCACCGGGATGATCGAAACCCCGGGGGGATGGTAGAAACCTGCCAGGATGCTGGAAACACCCCTGAGATGATGGAAACCCCATTGGGATGATGGAAACCCCACCGGGATGATGGAAACCCTCCAGGATGCTGGAAACCCCCTGGAATGATGGCCTGAACCCCAGGGAAGCACAAAGACCGACACTTCCAGGCCGATTTGGCGCTTCCCGGTGGTGCTGGATGACACCCAGCGCATCCACCCTGCAGGACACCGAGGCCAGGGCTCCTTTGAAGGCTTGAAAAGGCTGCAGACTGTCCCAGTTGCCGTTAGGACACACAGGGAACGGAGCTGAGGCCTGACGGGGTAATTCTGTGTAAGCATTTTGTACATAAAATGAAATATTCTCCCTCCCTTGCTATGTCTGAACTGCAGGGCCTGGGCAGAGTTCCCAGCTCTGGCTCTACATCACAGCCTGGCCCCAAGTCCATGTTGGGACAAGCTCCTTGGCCACAGACTCACCCTTTTTATGGCTGTTCAGCACCCAACACAACAAAGCTCCATTCAGCCCTTCAGCTACTGCAGCAATAAACAAAGTGCTCGGCTTTGTTTGGAGCCCAGGGGCTGCAGGTTGAGAACCTGCGAGTCAAACGAGCTGGAAACAAACGGGTTTGTTTTTCCACCCGGGGCACAGACATGTAAACTAATTGCCCAACAGTAAAGCTGGGCTTAATTAGTCCCAGGTGTTAAATAAAATAGGGTCGGTGTTTCCCAAATGTGTAACTCCGGCTCAAAGGAGCCACAGGCTTTGAGAGCGGAGCCATCAAGAAGTGATTATCGAGATCGCTGTGCCCGATCCCAGAATTTTGAAGGGATTTTGGGGCAAAGGACAAACATTCAGATGGGTTTGGCTGAGGGCACAGCAGGGGAGGGGTGTTGGGGTGCTGCATTTTCACCTCAGGATCTCACCTTGTCCTTGGAAAAAGCTTTGTTGTGGATTTCTGGGTAAACGCCGTGAACAGCTCCACATGAAAATGTAAACAAAGGGCTCCTGGGGGGCTTGGGCAACGACATTCCATGGGGCTGAGGGATGCTCAGGGACACCTTTTACTCTGCCAACCCAACCTCATTCCCAAATTCTTTTATTCCAAACAGTTCTGAACATCATTAAGCTCATCCTGCTGGGATCAGGGCCTTAGTCCCGACTTCCACAGTACAATTTTCTGCCAGCAAGAGTAAGAAACTTTGGGATTGCCCATCCTTGGGACACCCTGTCCTTGGGACACCTCTTTGCATTCAGCAGGAATCAGTCATGGCCAGGCTGGAGCATCCTGATCCAGTGGGAGATGTCCCTGCCCATGGCAGGGGGTTGGAACCACATGGGCTTTAAGGTTCTTCTCCATCCCAAAGCATCCCATGATTCTGTGGCGCCACAGCCTTTCTCCAAGGCTGGCCCTTGTCCCTGCACCCATCAGTTCCAGGACAGGTGGCAGCGAGATGGGGATGAAACATGGGGATTTTTCCTTCTGGAAAGGGAGACTTGGCCCTGAGGAGCATCTGGAAACCCTGCAAAACATAAACACCCTTTGGTGGGACTGGAGCTGGATGGTGCCCAGCCCTGCTATCGATGGTGGCACTGGAGATGGAAGGTGTCCAGCCCAGTTGACAATGGTGGCACTGGAGATGGAAGGTGTCCAGCCCAGTTGACAATGGTGGCACTGGAGATGGAAGGTCTCCAGCCCAGCTGACAACATTCTGGCCACTCTGGTACCACAAAGAGCTGATCACTGAAATAGGGAGGAGAACCAGGCCACGAGAGGCTTCTTGGGTTCCTGAGCCTGCTCTGGTCCATTACAAACCCACAACTCCCAAGCAGCCCTTCACAGAGGGCCTTTCTCAGTAGCTCCTGGCTTGGATGTGGAAAATCCAAAGAAATTCAGTTTTCCTTACTCCTCTGTGATTTCCAAGAGGCGCAGCCTGGCGTGACAACGGCTCTGACAGGAGGGGGCAGCCGGGGGGGGGTCGGGCTCTGCTCCCAGGGAACAGGGACAGGATGGAGGAAATGGCCCCAGGCTGGGCCGGGGGGGGGTTGGGTTGGACAGCAGGAAGAATTCCATCATGGAAAGGGTGATCAGGAATCAAAAGGGGCTGCCCGGGGAGGTTTGGAGTCCCCATCCCTGGAGGTGTCCAGGGAAGGCCTGGACGTGGCACTCAGTGCTCTGGCCTGGGGACAAGGTGGGGATTGGGCACAGCTTGGACTTGATGATCTCAGAGGGCTTTTCCAGCCCAGCTGATTCTGTGATCCTGTGGCAAAGGCCCCCATGCACAGAGATTCCCTTTCCCACCAGCATCTGCTCAGTGGGAGCTGCTCAAGAAGAGAACTTTGCTCCCCAAGCAACGTCTCTCCCTAAAACATTCATTTAAATAACGACAGCTCCTCGCCACCTCCCTCTGATCTGTTCTCTTCCACAGCAGACCCCTGCCCTGGCACGGGGAAGATCTCAGAGCTCTTTCACTCCTCAGAGCCTCACAGCTTTTGTTTGCTCTCCTCTCCTTTCCTGTGCAACAAGGAAATAGAGTCACATTTCAGAGAAACCCAGCGAGCGGTGGTTTGCGAATGCCAGAGCTCTCACTGGATGCTGTGGCCTCTTCTTTCCCAAAATTGGCACAACCTTCACTCAACAGAGATTATTTTTCCTCTTTTTTCCTTTCCTGCTTCCCAGCTGTGGTAGAGGAGCCCCCAAGGCCGCCGTGCTCCTCGGCAGAGCAGGTAAGAGGCACTTTTTGTTCGCTGGTGGTGTCTTGGGTGGCGGTTGTGTCATGGCTGCTCTGTTCCCTGCCCGGTGCCTTTCTGCAGCACCTGCGGGGTTCAGAGGGAAGATCCTGTGCAATGTTGGTGTTGAGATCCCAGATTAGTTCCTCACGTGACCTTTCTCTTCCCACTGATCACTCCACTGGAAAAAAACGGGGTTGAGTTGGGGGCATCACGTCCTTTTTGAAGCTGAGGGGGTTTAGATGGGTCAGAAGATGATGGGATGATGGCTCGTGGTCCAACACTCCTGGCCAGCCATCCCCTTCCCTTTGCCTCTGGACACGGCATCAGAACTCTGGAAGTTTCTCTTTAAACTTCCTGCGAGCTTCAGAGGCACCATGGGATGGTTTAGGATCTCAGTGGCACTGTGGGAAGGTTTAGGAATTCGGTGGCACTGTGGGAAGGTTTAGGATCTTGGTGGCATTGTGGGAAGGTTTAGGATCTTGGTGGCATTGTGGGAAGGTTTAGGAATTCGGTGGTACTGTGGGATGGTTTAGGATCATGGTGTCATTGTGGGAAGGTTTAGGATCTTGGTGGCACTGTGGGAAGGTTTAGGATCTCAGTGGAAGTGTGGGAGGATTTAGGATACCTGGCACCTGCTGGATAATGCTCCAAACACTCCAGAGCATGTCAGGGATTTGCTGCTGGCCAACCTAACAACAAACAGGCTGAGATCCAGAGGCAAACTCACTTTTAATTCCATGGGTTTCTTTGGCGTCTCCTCTGCTGCTACGTGGTGAAAACAGGCCCAGCTCCAAGTCAACCCAAACACAGTCTGGGGTGTTGAGGAATAACCAGGGACAAGGGAAAGGTGGGTTTGAACCTCAGAAAACCTTTCCTATCCATTAGACTGGGAATAAACCCCACAGGGACACCAGGGAAACCCACCCCAGGGAAGAACTGGAGAAGGGATCAGGCTCCTCACTGGCAGGGGGTGAACAAATGCATCTGTGGGGCTGTGCTTCCTGATTGATTTATTTATGATTCTGCTGTTTTCAATCCCTCATCCTCCTTCTCCCTCTTGGGAAGAGGGACCCAATTCTCTGGAAAATTTGCTTACGCTGCCAGGGATGGGGATTCCTAAAGAAACGTGGGTGATGCCACGGCAGGATTTAGAGTTCACACATATAAATATATAACTTTAAAAGTTAATTCCCGTTAAGATGTTAAGAAAGAGGCTTTCCTGGAAACTCTCAGACAACCAGGACGATGCCACAGTCTCTCTGTAAAGCACCCAGCTCCACAAAAAGCAGAAATCCTGGGAATGCCCAGCTTCCATCTGTGATCCAAACCCACCCAGCCAGGCACGGAAAACTTGGCTCGAGCTGCAAAGGTCAGGAAGGACAAAGATGTGTTGGTTAAGCCGAGCTTTTCCTCACCCAAACCCCGAGCAGGTGGGGCTGGAGGCACAAAAACAGAGAGGCTGGAGGCAAAGGGTGGCAGTGAAAGGACTTTTTCACCTCCGATATTTGGGATTGAGCTGGGTAACGTGGCTGGGAAGAGAAAGGAGCAGGGGGCAGCTCTTTGTGGGGCAAAGTGGGAACTTCTGGAGGGTTGGAAATACTCGAAAGTAGAAATAATTGTTACCAGGTGATCGAAGGCCTCACATGTTTCATTTAGTGCTTGATTTCCCAGGAATTTCTGTGGACTCCTAGGGAGAACTAGGTGGTTACAGCAAATGGATGGGTTGGGAATTAAAGCCGTGGAATCCCAGAATGGTTTGGGTTGGGAAGGACTTTAAAGCCCATCCAGTGCCACCCCTGCCATGGGCAGGGACACCTTCCACTGTCCCAGGCTGCTCCCAGCCCCAATGTCCAGCCTGGCCTTGGGCACTGCCAGGGATCCAGGGGCAGCCACAGCTGCTCTGGGCACCCTGTGCCAGGGCCTGCCCACCCTCCCAGGGAACAATTCCTTCCCAATATCCCATCCAGCCCTGCCCTCTGGCACTGGGAAGCCATTCCCTGTGTCCTGTCCCTCCAGCCCTTGTCCCCAGTCCCTCTGCAGCTCTCCTGGAGCCCCTTTAGGCCCTGCAAGGGGCTCTGAGCTCTCCCTGGAGCCTTCTCTTCTCCAGGTGAGCACCCCCAGTGTTTAATGCTTGGGTAACATAATACAGGCTTTAAGTACATCCTAAAGTATGGACATAGATATAATAAACACAATTAATATAATACAAT
>VZRS01014184.1:15165-30757 GCA_013398055.1 Ifrita kowaldi
CAGGAGTTGATGTCCAACCCTTTCACTTCCCAGTTGTCTTAATTTCCTTTCTCTGAATTTCCTCCTCAGAATTTCCTCTTCAGGAATTACCTCTTCAGGAATTTCCTCTGGCCACCCTGTAATCCTGCCCGGCCACAATTCCCGTTTAATCCCCAGAACACAGGCTAAGAAAGGAACGTTCTCTCTCTGCTTTGAAATAAAGTTCCAGCACTGCTCTGGCAAAGTTTGAGCTCCCAGTCCCCGGAGACCCTTCCAGAGCATCGCCCACCACCAGGACATTCCACACGGGGGATTTTGGGCCCTCAGCTGGATCCTGCAGAATTCCCTTCCTTGTTGCAGGTTGGATTTCAGCCTTAGGTTCATCCTTCTTCTTTCAAAACCCCAACCAGAGCTGATCCTCAATAAACTTCCCTGCTCTGAAACTTTCTGTTTTAATTTCCCACTTTCTGACTTTCTGACCTTCCAGCCAGGAGATTCCGGTGCAGGCTCCATCAGTCCAGCCTTCCATTGCTCTGGCTCTTCTCCACAGAGCTGGGAAGGTGTTTCCTGGGGTGTCAAACATTCCCTGGGCAGTCCAGGAGCCATCCCCCACTGCCCTGGCAGCAGCAGGAACCAAAGGGGGAAAGTGGGGACCTAACAGGACATTTCCAGCAGATCCTGGGGAAGCAGAACCTCCGACTGCTCCTGACCACTGGGGTTCACCATCCCAGCATCTCCCAGTTCAAGCCAAGCTTAGCCAAGCCCTGCTTTGATAAATCCTAGAACTGAAGCCTCTCCAGCCATTCTCTGGCTTCCAGGAGTCCCTCAGGGGCAGAATTCCCTCAGCAGGGACAGATGCACCCAAATCCCACGGGATAAATGCTGGAAAATTCGAAACTTTGTTCAGGGCTTTTCACCTGAACCTTGAGAGACACCCACAGACGTTTTATTCTTTTATTTTATTCTCTTTATTCTTTTATTCTGAATGAGCCCAAAGTTCATGGCAAAGCAACCACTTCACGTCCTGGGTGCCCCTGAGGAGACAAGACAACACAAAATTCCCGCAGGGAGTTCAGAACTCAAACAGATTTAGGGCTCTGGCACAAGAAATGGGGTAAGAGGCTTCAGGTAACGCCAGATTTTTCTGAAAATCCCACGGGATTTTAAAACAGCACAAGAACTTCAGTTCTGAGCCTCGCTGGCAGTAGTAGAGGAGGTGTAAAGGTGACCAAGGGATTGTTCCTTCAAGGCCCACCCTAGATCCCAGATTCTGAGAGCTGGAATGTGCTTGCTGGGGGCAGAGCAGTGCAAACACGAGTGTTTTACCTGGGAAAACTCCAGCCCTTTGCTGGGAGCTCCTCTGCCTCCCTCATCGTCCTCACCCTCAGGACAGGCATCATCAATGTCACCCCTCAGCTGCCCCGAAATCCAGAACTGATGTGGCCCACGGGCAGAGCACCAGCAGCAGCTCTGCAAGGAGCAAAGCCCTCCTCACCGAGGACAAAACCTGGGGTCAAGCCCTGGAAGGGACAGGGAGCAGGGAAATGCTTTTGGGAGAATCCCTCCAGGTGTTCCAGGTGGGAGCTCTGAGCTCCCAGAGCAGACAGGAGCAATTTTAAACCTTTCCTGGACACATCCAGGGAATGGCTGGAGCTGTGTCAGGGCTTGGGATGGATCTCCGGGAAAGGGTATTCCCCCCGAGGCTGCTGGGGCACTGCCCCGGCTCCCCAGGGAATGGTCCCGGCCCCAAGGCTGCCAGAGCTCCAGGAGCGTTTGGACACCGCTCTCAGGGATGCCCAGGGTGGGATTGTTGGGGTGTCTGGGCAGGGCCAGGGGCTCCACTGAGGATCCCTGTGGGATCCAGCTCAGGATATTCCAGGATGCTCAGAAAATCCTCTGCTGCAAGAGTTAAATCCCAAAGCAGAACCTTGAGCCTCCTGGTTCACCCACCTGGAGCTTTGGCAAGGGCTTGGAGTGGATGGGACGGAGTGAATGGGACACTCTGGATTCTGCCCAGGGCTGGGTTGGGCAGCACTGGATGAGCAAACTGCAAAGCAGAAATCCCTGAGCAGCAAAAGCACCGTTCCTGGGGTTGTTTGATCCACCAGCTACACCAGGAACACTCCAGCACCGGCAGGAAATACAGGGAGCCTCAAACCTTCTTTTGGGATGATTTCACCCAAACCAGTCACTCTCTCCCAGCACTTCAGAGCTGTTTCTGCCTGTCAGGAAAAGACAGAAAAGACAGGCTGAGACAGAGCTGGAACAGACCCCAGCCCCAGCATCTCTCAGTGATTGACTCCAACCCTGAGCTCAGATCCCACAGAAAATCCTTCTGCCTCCAAGATCCCAAACACAGCCATGTTTTTCCCAGATCCCCTCTTATTTTGGCCAAAAAGAACAGGGGCTGAGTATTTTAAACCCTCTAAAGTCTCTTACAATACCAACTGATACGTGCCTCTGGAAAGCTTCTAAACAATCCCTCAGCCAGAGCCTCTGAAGTAACTCTGGTGTGACAGGTTGGGCCAGGGAAGAACAGATTATTCAGGGTTTTGGCTCTCCTGCTTTCTGTCTCACTGTAAAACTCCCAGTGTTGGTCTCTGAAGCAGAGTGAACCCTTACAACTCGATTTTGGGAAGGTGCAGGCAGCACTGAGCACCCTGAGAAGCAGATCACAGCCGAATCTGTTGTTGAGATCTGCAGGGCAGGTGGGAAGCGCTGGGTTTTTCAGTGAAAACCGTGACTTTTCCTGTCAGACGTTTGTGCAGATCCAGCAGATTGCTCGTGAGCACATCCATGTATGGTTTGCCCCTCCGTTTGTATCTGGGGTTCTGATCTTTCACACACAGAGCTCTGGAGGCGGAGGTGGGAGCACCCAGCAGCAATAAAATATCACAGCCAGAGCTTTGTGTCATTAATGCAGCCCCGGGGAGGAGTGTGAGACTGAGCACGTGTCCACAAACCAGTGCAAAAGCTTCTCCCAGTTTCTGCAGCAGGGCCCTGTGGTTGTGGTCACCTCCAGGACAGAGGGGGAGGGATGGAAGAGGGTCCTGCCAGAGCCAAACTGGGCAGACTGGGCACAGACTCCAGAGCCGTGGCTGAGCTGGGAAAGCATCCAGCAGATCCTGCCCCGAGGAACGTTGTTTGGATGCAGAGGCAGACGAGAGTCTGGAGAAAAGCCCCACAGCCACAGGGGAACGGGGCAAGGGGTGCCAGAGGGACGGGTGGAACGCTCAGGGGTGCTCAGTGCTGTCTGCACCTCCCCAAAATCAAATCACTGGGGTTAAACAGCTCCAGGCCCTTCTGGGAACTCAGCTGGGCCCAAGCAGGGCAGGACAGGCCCTGCTCAGCTGCCAGGGCCCGGCATTCCCTGGGATGTGGGGGGATTTCCACCCTGGCTCTGCTGGAAGTGCTGAATAAAAGCTGCTGGCCCTGTGAAGCGGCCGTGGGGGAAATGAGAACTCTGCTCTCAGTGCCCCAAACCAGTGCCAGGAACATCCCCCACAGCTTGGAGGGATCTCCAGCATCAATCCCCATTCCTTCAACCACAGTGTTCTCCCTGGAAATTCGTGTCCGTGGGTTCTGTCTGTCCCCCAGCTCCAGCTGGGGTGGGGCAGAGCAGAACCTGAGGGCCCCAAAGGTTTTCTGTGGGGCAGCATTAACTCTCCCCTGCTCCTTCCAGTGTCCCTTCCAAGGGGGAAATGCTGGGTTTTGCTTGCCATGGGATGTTCAGCTGCAAGGTCTCCTCAGAGATATTTTTCCTGGGTGGAAAAGTGAAGGGAGAGGTGGATTCTGCCCACGTGAGAACAGCCCGAGCACGGGCAGTTATTGGTCAATGCAACCTCCCCTTGAGAGCACAGGAAGGACAAACACCACGAGCTCACCAGACCGTGCAGAATGAGTTGTTTTTTCACCTCGGTCCTGGTCGCTGAGTTATAAAAAAGTGCCAGAGAATATTTACTGCTGTGCAAGGGGAGGGCTCCACTCTCCCTTCACACAAAAACACCACCGAAAGTGTCACCAGCACGAGCAAAATCGTTCTGTGTTCAGTGTTTTCCAGCTTTCCACAAAAGACTGATGGAACTGGAAATCACATTGGCCCCAGAAAGACACTGAAAGTAGGATTTTCCCCCCTGGAACTCAGGGTTGCAGGAATTAGACATGGGAAAGTCCTGTGAGCTCATCCCGGGTTCTTCCTGCCCAGGGAGGATTGTTCCCATTCCCTGATCCGCTGCCTGGCAATGGGGCTTCCACTCTCCCCTGTCCCACATCCTGATGACTCTTCTCGCTTGGAAACGTTTCTTGGTACCCAGACTTCCTTTCTGCTGATTAATTTCTTCTGCTTTATCCCTTTATCATCTTTATCAGCACATCCAAACCAGTTTTTCCTCTCTGAGAGAAACTCGTGCTCCTCAGATGCTTCTCCTTTGCTCTCAGATGTTCCCCCATCGCTCTTGGCCAACAATTAATGTTTGTCTCCGTCCCCCAGGGCTGAGCCCATCCATCAGCCCAGCCAGGCCCTTCATCTCTTCCACTGCTCTCTCCTGAACTTGTCATGTTTCCAACACTTTGAGGCTCAAATCACCCTCCCAAAATAATTCATTTCAACCTCACCAACGTGCTGGGATCACGGGACAGAGCCCCAGGGCTGGCGTTTCTTTTATTCCTTAATTTTTAAACCGCAGGGGTGGTTCAGGTCTGGTCTGTGCAGACTGAACTCCTCTTGCTGTGTCTGAGGAGCAGTGAGAGCACCCAGGGCTCCTCCAGCTCTTCCCCCCCTGGCAGCAGCTTTCACCCTCTGTGCCCACAGGAATATTCTGACTATAAAAAGGAACCCAACACGTTCATTTCGTGGTGCTGGGAGCTGCTGGTGGCCCCTTCACCCCGTGACTCAGAGCCAGCAGAGCCCCCAGCGCTGCAAGCACAGAGAAGCTGCTTTGGGTGTCTCAGCCAACTCCAGAGCTGCACATTTCCGTATTTCTACATTCCAAACCTGCCCAAAGCCCCTCCAGCAGGGCTACAGAAGGCTGGGTCCCTGCTCCAGGCACTCCTGGAGCGCAGGAGCTGCCGTGCCCCACTGGAAGGGGAGGACGGAGCAGCTCCAACATCTGCTGCAGATGTTCAGAGACCACAGCGGTCTGGGGGAGCTGGAACTTCCACCTGGCACTGCCCCAGGCAGAACCCCCTGTGCAGAGGCTGTGGGCAGTTCTGGGGCAGCTCAGGGCTCAGGGAAGCCTTGGTGGTGTCCAAGCTGAGGTGAGCAACACATGGCACCAACACAGCAGCAGCACAACGAGCTCGGTGCTGGTTTGGGTGGCAACTTCTGGATTTGGGGCGGATAATGGGGAGAAATTCCTTACTCAGAGGGTGCTGAGGCCCTGGCACAGGGTGCCCAGAGCAGCTGTGGCTGCCCCTGGATCCCTGGCAGTGCCCAAGGCCAGGCTGGACGGGGCTTGGAGCAGCCTGGGATGGTGGGAGGTGTCCCTGCTCATGGCAGGGGTGGCATTGAGTGGGCTTTAAAGTCCCTCCCAACCCAAACCATTCCACGGCTCTGTGGCTCCCTATTTCAATTCTCCTCTCCAGGAGGGACTTGCAGAGCTGTGGGGGTGGCTCCAGAGGAGAGCTTTGAAGCAGGAATGTACAAAATGCCCCATCTGCACAGAGATGCTGTCCCGAGTGAGAACGCCTTAAAAATCCACCTTGGGGAGCAGGCAGAGGAGAAGGGAGGAGGGTTTGGACAGAACCATCCGTGTCTGGCAGCACCCAGCACGCAAAGCCAGAGCAGGGAGATGTCGGGGAGACACAACAACCATTCCCCCTCAGAGCTAAAGGAGGCAGAATCAGCGAGGGACGGAAGCCCAGCCACGCCCATAACTTCACGCCTGTGCTGCCTTCGTTTTCAAACGGCAGCGGCGAGGCAGGAGCGCAGCTGTTCATGCACCAAAGCCACTGTCACTTGTGGTTGGAAATGGAGCTGTGAGCTCCTCCGGCGCCTGGAGCAGGGAGCGGGGCAGGGGCGAGGAGGGCCCGGTGCTCAGAGCAGCTCAGAACCTGCTCGGCACCTTCAGGAGGGCCCAAACCAGGGCAGGCCAGGATGGATCTTTCCAGTGCTCTCAAAGCCCTCTGTGTCGCCTTTCCTACAGCCTGGTGAGGGCTGTGCTACTTGGAGGAGTAAGCAAGTAGTAAAGTAGCCAAGTAGCTCAGCCACGAGTTCCTCCTCAGTCCCTCATGTAAATATCTCATTTAATCTTCCTGCAGTCTGACACTCCCCAAACCCTCTGCGTTGGCTGGGGTCAATCCCCAGGCCCCTGAGGTTGTGTATCAGTTGTCACTTCAGCAAAAGGTGATGCAGGGAGGCCAGGGAGAAGCAAAAGAAAAAATCAGAGCCCTTCTCCTCCACAGGAGTTTGTGCACAAACTGCTGCAGTTTCCTGTCCTTGGCTCCTGCTCGATCCCAAAGCCAGAGGATCTGCTGGATTTCTGACTCCTCTCCATTTGTTGTCAGCATTTTGGTGGCAGGGATGAGCTCTGGGCTGCCCCAGTCCCAGGACAAAGCTCCTGGCATGATCTGTTGAGGGCCAGAGTTCTCAGCCCTGAGGAGCACGGGGGATGCCAGGCAGGAAACAGGGGGGTTGTGTTTAACTCTGAGCCGCAGCCCCTCATTAAAAACTGTTCAGGATCAGCGGCTCTGGAGCCAGGAGAGCTTCCAGGGGCTCCACAAAGGCTCGGCAGGGTGTGTTCACAGCCTGCCCAGCTGAACCCACAGGGCTGCCTGAGGACAGCACGGGGACCTGGCTGTGTCCCAGCAGTGCCACCCCGGGCCCAGCTCCCTCCTGCTCCAGAGGGAAGCTGCTCACCAGGGATATCTGGCTTGGGAGAAGATGCTTCTACAAACCACTTCCAGGGGCAGCTCCGAGGGCTTCTGTGCCTGCTCTGAGCCAGCCCCTGAAGCTTCTGGCAGAGCTCTTCCCTCTGCAGGACACAGGGATCGGGGCACTCGTGCCTGTCTGCACCTCTGGGTGTTCCTGAAATATTGGTGCCAGCTGGAGCTGGGACAAAGAACCACACTCAGTTCAGTTTTCTGTGCCTGTCATTGCAGAATTTTGGGAAAAATATTCTTCTTTAGGAAAAAATATTGTTCTTTACATTCTCATTTATCAGGGGCTGCCAGGCTCCTGTCTGGGATGAATAAATGTCCAGGGATCTTTTCAGAGGAGATAAGGAACCGATAAGGAGCTGATCCCCATTTTTATTTTAGGGAAAGGGCCGAGAATTTTGGCTCAGCTCCTGCAAGCGGTGGCAGAACTGGAGCCGGCCCTGTGGCCCAGTGCAAAGTCACCCAGGAACACACACTTGCCCTGTGCCGAGGAGAACAGAGACCCCCATGCCTGGATGTGCTTTTCCCTGCACATTCCCACTCAGAGAACACCCAGACAACCCAGTTTTATCAGAGACAGGTTCTTCCTCTGCTGGAAAGAGCAGCGGGACCCCACAGACACGAGCACATGGGAATAGGAACAGAGTTTGTGCCAGTCCTGAAGGATTCACACAGCAGAGAAGGATTCACACTTCCAGAGACCTCTTGGTGCCGTGTCCTCGCCGTGCTTTGGCTGCTCTCTGCCTGTGTGACCTCCTCTGGTGGCCTTGGCCCCACAGAAATTCCTGTCCCAGCCTTTGTGGGGAGGCACCTGAGGCAGCTGGGAAAAGGCAGAGGAAGCAGGGTGACAGCAAAGAGCTGCTTTCTGGGAACCAAAAAACTGCTTTCTGGGAACCAAAAAGCTGCTTTCTGGCAGTGCCAGCCGTTAGAGACAGCCAGCCTGGAGCCAGCGGGCACAGAGCTGTCCCCAGCAGCCCCAGTGCAGGTGGCCGTGTCCCCCCGCAGCCCCCTCCCCTCCCCCGCTCCCCGAGCAAATCGCTTCCGCTCATTAACAAATAACCCCGAGAGAAACAATCCTCAGCAGTGCCTGGAGGAGCCTGGGCCTTCACAGAATCACAGAACCACCAGGTTGGAAGAGATCTTCAAGATCATCGAGTCCAACCCATGTCACAACACCTCAACTAAACCATGGCACCGAGTGCCACATCCAATCTCTTTTTAAACACATCCAGGGATGGTGATTCCACCACCTGCCCAGGTAGACCATTCCAATATTTTATCATTCTTTCTGTAAAAAACTTCTTCCTAATATCCAACCTAGATTTTCCTTGGCGCAACTTAAGGCTGCGTCCTCTTGTTCTGTCAGTTGGTGCCTGGAAAAGGAGACCAACCCCCACCTGACCACAACCACCTTTCAAGGAGCTGTAGAGTGTGATAAGGTCGCCTCTGAGCCTCCTTTTCTCCAGGCTAAACAACCCCAGCTCCCTCAGACTTCGGTGCCATCTGGGGGCACCAAACCCGCCTGGCGTGGATGTTCCACGCTCTGCTGCACCCGCTGCTGCCTTTGGGGCAGGAGGAGCATCCGTAGCTGGGGCAGGGTCCGAGTGGCAGGGTCAGAGCAGAGCAGGAGGGAGGATCTGGGAGGTGGGAGCAGAGGTGGCACGAGGCAGAGGTGACAGAGTGCCAGGAAGGGCTCTGGGAGCAGTGTGACCCCTCCAACACCCACCATGAGCACCGACTGGTGGGAATCAATGTTTAACCGAGCTGAGGGAGCCAGGGCAGCCCGTGCAGCTCAGCTCCTGGCTGGGAAGTGACAGCAAACCGGTGACCCCTGAGTGGGTCAGCACGGGCTGGCTCCAGCACTCGTGTGGCTGAATCGCAGCGTTGCTGAGGCTGGGAAAGGCCTTTAAGGTCCTTTAATCCAAGGGCAAACCCAGCACTGGGAAAGCCACCACTGACCCTGCCCCCAAGTGCCACATCTTTTAAATCCCTCCGGGGATGGGGACTCCACCACTGCCCTGGGCAGCTGTGCCAGGGCTTTTTAACTCTGCTCCTAAAGTTCAGTCTGAGCCTCCCCTGGCACAGCTTGAGGCTGTTTCCCCTCGTCCCATCATTTTACCTGGCAGAAATGACTGACCCCACCCGGCTCCAGCCTCCTGTCAGGGACTTGTGGAAGGGAGAACTTTCCCCCCGAGCCTCCTTTTCTCTGAGACTCACAAGCAGCTGAGCAGAACCGTCCCCTCAGCTTTGGATCTCCGCTAACACTGGGATGGGGTGGCATGAGGTCTCTGGAAGGGATTTAGAAGGGGGTAGAGGGGCCCTGAGCTCCCCAGGACCAGCTTTTCCCTGGTCCTGCCGCTGTCAGGAGCCTTCACACATCACCGGGTCCCTCCGTGGGCCTTGCAAGCATTGTGGAATTCAACATTTTTCCTTCTGAAAAGGCCTGGGGATTGTCCCCGGGGCCAAACGGCTCCCACATTTCACTTCAGAGGAGGGAGGAGGGCATCAGGAAGGATTTCTTCATGGAAAGGGGTGTCCAGCACTGGAATGGGCTGCTCTGGGAGGTGGTGGAACACCTTGGAGGTGTTCAAGAAACAACCAGACGTGGCACTCAGTGTGACAGGATGGTGTTGGGTCGAAAGCTGGACTCGATCTTGGAGGTCTTTTCCACCCCTGGTGATTTTAATGGATCCTTTCTGCATCGGGCAGCGCTGGGACACTGAGGACTCAACTTGGTTCATGGCCAGCAAGAGCAGACTAGGTCCTTGGTGGGAGTCAGGGAGGTTTTCCTGCAGATTTACTGTAAACTCACCCATTTCAGGTGGCTGTGAGTCAGTGAGGCTCCCTGAGCAGGAGAGCAGATCGTTATCTGCACACGGGCTCTGCTCTCACAAACTCCCACTCCCACACAGCTCAAGTGTTAATCAAGAGCTGAGCAGCTCAGCCTTAATGAGCAGCCAGCAGGGAGGTCAGAACAGCAGCTCCAGGAATGTGAGTGCTCCTAAATCTTGGGAAGAGCTGCCACAGAGTGTGTAAATAATTAAACATCAGTAATTAGATGAATGCAGCCAGGTCAAGGTCAAGAAAAGTTTTTCAGATTTTTCTTTGAACTAAGGAGCGCTGTGTTGAATCAAAGTTATTGTAAGTTAAATCAAAATTATTGCAAGTTTTCTGTTATTTAAGATTTAAAACAAACAAACAACCAACCCCAGGAATCCTCCAGGAATCAGCTCCTCAGTTCCTCCTCCAGCACAGCCCCCTGGGATGAACGACCTGGAAAGGCAACTCGGACACTGCAGGTGTTGTCCAGCCTTTCTTATCTTCACCCATAAATCAGGAACAAGAGAATGAAATGCAGGGAAGGGGTGAGGGACAGGCAGAAGGTCCCTGGCCGTGCCCATCACCTCTGGAGCAAACAGCACTGAGCAAAGTGCATTTATTCTGGCATTAAATGCAGGCGGGTCCAGGCACCGCACCACGAGAAGCAGCTTTGTGGCCATGTCACAGCAGGAGGGGACAAGGAGGCAGCAGAGGCCAGGGGAGCTCAGGACTGAGCTGGTGCCCCACAGCCACCCTCTGCCTCCCCGTGGTGCTGCTGCAGGATGGGCAATCCCAAAACTGCTCCATCCCCTGTCCATCAGGAACGACCCCAGAGCAATCCCAAAACTGCTCCATCCCCTGTCCATCAGGAACGACCCCAGAGCAATCCCAAAACTGCTCCATCCCCTGTCCATCAGGAACGACCCCAGAGCAATCCCAAAACTGCTCCATCCCCTGTCCATCAGGAACGACCCCAGAGCAATCCCAAAACTGCTCCATCCCCTGTCCATCAGGAACGACCCCAGAGCAATCCCAAAACTGCTCCATCCCCTGTCCATCAGGAACGACCCCAGAGCAATCCCGAATCCGGGCTGTCCCCTGTCCCTCAGGAACAACCCTGGAGCAGTCCCAAACTTGGTCCATCCCCCTGTCCATCAGGAACGACCCCAGAGCAATCCCAAACCCGGGCTGGGTTATCAGGGATTATTTTTGCTGTGTGGGATTATTGCTGCCAGGACAAGGAGACCCAAAACATGGTCCTGACAGGATGCTGAACCTTGCCAGTGCTGCCTCCAGTTTCCCCAGTACCAACCCCCCGCTCTCAGGAGCTGGCCCAGATTTGCACCAATTGCTGTTCTGGGAAATTAGAAAATCAAACCAGTTCCTGTTGATTCTTGTCTGATCTGAGTGAAAATGAGTGGCCAGCTATAAATAGATCTGAGTGACATCTCCAGGGCTTCCTGCCTGCCTTTCCTGTGTCTTGGGGCACAGACCCGACTGATTTCACGTGGCAGTTGTTGGTTTTTTTGGGTCCATCTTCACGTCATGACCCCAATTTGCCCATGTGGCCATCACCAGAGGGGCCCTGGGCTTCCAGCCCTGCTCCCCGTGCCCAGCCTGTGGGAGCACCCAAACCCAAGGGAACACCCAGCACCTGCAGCCCACAGGACACAGATTAAGCTGGAAAAATGAGCTTAATTATTCAATTAATTATTTTATTCCTGTCAGTGGAAATGAATAATGGTGGAGGGTCCCTCGCACAGGTTCTTTCAGGTGTTGGTCCGTGGAATTGGTTCTCATCCTTGGCTGCATTTGAGAGCGTGGGAGAACGAAGTTGAAGGAGGTTTGTTGAGGTTCCTCAGGGTCGCTCAGGTCCACCCAGAGGTGGTGCCAAGAAACAGAGCAGGAGTTTGGAAGAGGAATTAGAGGAGACCCTGAGCTGGTGCATGGGCAGTAAAACCAGCCAGGACAGCAGGACAAACATTTAAAGGTAAGAGCTTCAGAGGGGTTATAAATCTCCCTGTTTGGATCTGCTCTCAGGCTTCAGCGGGTGACTTTCCCTCGTGTCTGGGGACCAGGAAGGTTTTTCTCAGCACAGTAATTTCCTACCAGGGTTCATCTGTGGCAGCAAGGCTTGGGTGGCACGGCCTGACCCAACCTCTGAGCCCTGGCTCCCTCTCCTATCTCTGAGAGGGTTTTTCACTCCCAGCTCCGTGTTTGGAGAGGCAAAACAGCCTGTTTATAACAGAGCACCGTGTGTGGGCAGCTGGAAATTCTGTGAGGGCTCCGATGTCATCAATGACTTCTGCCCTCTCATTTTCACCTGGCTGAGCTGACACAGGTGTTCCATTCTCTGTGATGTTCTCCTCCTGGGCTTTCCCGAGGAGGGACTCAGCAGGTTTGGGTGCAGATCTCATGGCTGTCTATCCCAGTGGAAACCAGCAGCTCACAGAGGAGGCCATTGACCTCCCCCTGCCCACCCAGCATTTCCTCTTCCTCCTGAACGTGACTCATGAACCTGATTGCAGCTAAACCCAAGGGCTGCCATCCTCACTGCTCACCTCCTTCAGCCCATTTTCCTGGGATTTTTCCCCCCCTGGAAGCAGGCTGAGGTCAGGCAGAGCTGGCAGCTGATTGGTCTCAGGAGCTGAACCCGGGACACCAGCTCCAGGAACCAGTCTGGGCTTTGATGCCTGGAGGCATCACAGGATTAGGGTGCTTTGCTTTGGTACCAAGCACCAACCCCAGTTTGGGTTTGAGCCTCAGGGGGTTCCCATTCACATTCCCGTTCGCCTCCGTGTTCCAGACTGGCAGCTCTGCTGAGACCCCACTTTGCTCTGTTTGGAGAATTTGGTGACAGGGCCTTCACAATTTGGGCTGATCCGAGCTGTGCCTGGGACGGTTTCTGCTGGTCCCTCACCCTGGCTGTGAACCACTGACGCTTCCTGTTGTGGTTTCCTGCCTCGGCTGAGACGCCTCCTCTCTGCTCTCCCTTCCTGTTCTCATCAGGGCCAGTTCAGGGCTTCATGGGGACAACAAATCACCAGAGGAGGCTCTGGCTGCCATAAATCCAGCTCCTGGCTGGCCTTTGCTGCTGAGGGCAGAGCAGGGCAGGGGGCACAGGGCAGAACGGCTCCTCCTGAGCCCTGTCCAACACAGAGATCCAGCCAAGCCTTTCCCAGCTCCAGCGACCCCAGGGGATGGCAGGAGGGCCCTGTGCTGCTGAGAAGGATGAACCAGGCTGGGATGAGCCAGGGCAGGGCTGACCACCAGGGCAGGGCTGACCACCAGGGCAGAGCTGACCACAAGCCCAGGCACAGCTCTGGCCACCACCTAGGAGCAGAGGCCACAGCAGCGGGCTCGGCCCGTGGGGAAGCGACTTCTCCCACCATGTCCAGAAATGAGAGTCAGATTGAGAAGAATCAGGGCAAATACCCAGCGTGCTGCCCTGAAATCTGATATTTTCTTTACTCCTCACGTGAGTGACGCATTTGCAGGAGGCACAGATGGAGAAAATCTCTCTGATCTTTTTGGGGTCATCATCTGTGCAGGAGCAGCCCCAAAGTTCAGGCTCCAGGGAACAAATGAGACCCTTTGGTTACGATAATGTTTCCATTGATTGCAGCAAATTGGGCTCCGTCAACACCCTCTGGGTGGGATTTTAGATTCAAGATAGAGATACAAGCCCTGTACAGAGACAAGCCCTAAAGCTCTTCGGCACCAGGGGCTCTGCAGGGACCTGGTCAAGGAAGGGCCCTCTCTGCCAACGGGATCAGAGCATCAGGAACCAGCTAGAGCCAGGTATTGTGGGGAAAAATTCCATAGATTGTCTAAAAAACAATTCAAGGAAGGCTTCTTCTTGTTGCCGCTGACTGATGGTTGGTGTCTGCCCAGAAGCACTTGGGTTTCTCTCCTTCTGCTGTGCTTGGTGCAGTTGTTTATCTGAATGTTGGTTTAGATATTTCATATCCACCTCATGTTTTAATCTCAATGCATTTAAGGTTTTGGCCTTCCAGGCCTCCATGGCAAAACTCATTTATTCAGAGAGGCCAAAGAATTTCCTTTGATTGTGAGCAGGGCTGGAGAGAAAATGGTAGGAAGTCAAGGCTAAAAACGTCAGGATGGATTTAAGGAGCACATTTTTAATGGTGGAGGTAATTAACCACGGGAGGAATTTACTGTAGGATTTGGGGAATTCTCTATTGCTCGTGATCTTTAAATCAGGATCAGGTGGATTCTCTATTCCTTGGGATCTAGAAATCAAGATCAGATGGATTCTCTCTTGCTTGGGATCTTTAAATGGAGATCAGATGGATTCTCTATGGCTTGGGATCTTCAAATCAAGATTGGATGGATTTTCATTTACACTTTCCAGCTCAGTCAGGGTGGGATGGAGGAATCACTGTGGGATGCTGTGATGTTTGGAATGACCCCACAGATAATCAGTAGAGGAACTTCTCAATGTAAGGAGCACATTTTTAATAGTGAAGGTAATTAACCACTGGAGGAATTCACTGTAGGATTCGGTGCATTCTCTATCGCTTGGGATCTTTAAATCAAGATGGGATGGATTTTTATTTGCACTTTCCAGCTCTGGTGAACTGAGATGGAGAGAAAATGGTAGGAAGTCAAGGCTAAAAACATTGGGATGGATTTAAGGAGCACATTTTTAATAGTGAAGGTAATCAAGCACTGGAGGAACTCACTGTAGGATTTGGGGCATTCTCTGTTGCCTGGGATCTTGAAATGGAGATCAGGTGCAATCTCTATTCCTTGGGATCTACAAATGAAGATGGAGTGGATTCTCTGTTGCTTGGGATCTTTAAATCAAGATCAGGTGCATTTTTATTTACACTTTCCAGCTCCAGTTAGGGCGGGATAGCGGGATGTGGGATGCTGTGATGTTTGAAATGACCCCACAGAAAGCCAGCGGGAGAACCTCTAGACAGGAAAGCCTGAACCCCAACTGAACCATTTCACAAAACGATGCTTCAGGGAGGACTTTTCCCTTGCAGGCCGAGCCCCAGCAGCGCGTGAGCCATCGCGGCGAGTCCGGGCGGGGAGATGCCGGACGCCGCTGCCCACCTGCCCTTCTACTACGGCAGCATCGCGCGCTCGGAGGCCGAGGAGCACCTGAAGCTGGCGGGGATGGCGGACGGGCTGTTCCTGCTGCGGCAGTGCCTGCGCAGCCTGGGCGGTTACGTGCTGTCCATGGTGTGCGACCTGCAGTTCTACCACTACCCCATCGAGCGCCAGCTCAACGGCACCTACGCCATCCTGGGGGGCAAGGCCCACTGCGGCCCCGAGGAGCTCTGCGAGTTCTACTCCAAGGACGCCGACGGGCTCTGCTGCCCCCTGCGCAAGCCCTGCAACCGCCCCAGCGGGGTGGAGCCCCAGCCCGGCGTCTTCGACAGCATGAGGGACAACATGGTGCGGGAATACGTGCGGCAGACCTGGAAACTGGAGGTACTGGGCCTTTCCAGGGGTGGGGTGGGAAGCCGGGACCTCTCTGGCGCTGTCGTGTCCCGCTCGTGGCACGGCAGAGCAAGGTCCCCCTCCCTGCAGGGTGTGGGCACTGAGAGGGGTCTGAATCCTGCTCTTTCCCAGTTTCTTCTTCAGAAACTGGTCCGAACATCTTCCCAAGCCTTCAGGCCCGTCCTTGGAACAGCTGGAGCTCACTTTGCAAGCCTTCCCCCAGGTGTCCTTCTCCTCTGCAGGCATGGGATGCTCCCTGCCTTAGACCAGAGCTCTGATCCCAAAACCTAACAGCCAATTTCAAACCCCAACAAACCCATCCCAAACTGCAACAGCCTGTCCCAAACCCCAACAAACCCATCCCAAACCCCAACAACCCATCCCAAACCCCAACACCCCATCCCAAACTGCAACAGCCTGTCCCAAACCCCAACAAACCCAT